>CAUYQG010200547.1:0-10527 GCA_963574415.1 Tarsius wallacei | reverse complement strand
ATTTGGGGGGGGGGGGGGTTAGAGTCTCACTCTGTCGCCCAGGCTGGAGTGCAGTGGCACGCTCACGGCCACCACAGCCTTGACTTGCTGGGCTCAGGCTATCCTTCCTCCTCAGCCTTTCAAGTAACTGGAACTACAGGCATGCTCCATTACACCCAGCTAATTTTTTTCTTGATTTATTGTAGAGATGAGGTCTCGCCAAGTTGCCCAGACTGGTCTCAAACTCGTGAGCTCAGGCAGTCTTCTCACCTCGGCCTCCCAAAGTGCTGGGATTCTAGGCATGAGCCACCATACCCAGCTGGATTAATTTCATTTTATCTGACTGATTTCAAAACTAACTGCGTTAGCTACTCACATTTCAGTTTTACCCTTGGCCTTTGAAGCACATGGAGGGCTTGTCAGTGTGTTAATATGTATTTCCATCCAACAGTACACTTGAAAGGGAGAGCATTAATATAAGCATTTGTGCAGTGTCATGTGCTATGAGCATTTGGAAAATGAAGACTAATCTGATCATATTTTTCCCTAAATAGCTTAACTGTTTGGTTTTTTCTTGAAGTTTCTCTCCTATTTGGTAAAATTTTCAGATTATATCAGTAGACAACTTAATTTGTTAAATTGTCTCTATGCTTTGTGTTGTATATATATTATTAAAGGTGGTAACAGTAAGGATTTTTTTAGTATCTTGCCAAAGATGATACTTTTCCCCTTCCTTGAGTGATTAGTTGAAGTTCGTGAGTGTTGTTTTAAAACGCTTCTGACAGGCAAGATCATCAGTTCCTCCATTCATTTAATTATTCACTAAACTTGTTTTGAATATCTACCACGTGCCAAACTTTGCATAAGCACCAAAAAGCTCAAAGACATATCAGGTAATGACCCAGCTTGCATCAAGGTCACTTTCTAATGTTCAAAGTGACTGGCAGATAATAGATGTTCAATAGATGTTGAATACATCAGTGAGAGAACTGATGAATGAGAGACAACTGTGTACCACCAGTCATGAAATCTGGTGAGGACACGTTCGAGCTGCAGATGGTGGGAGCCCAGAGGAGCATCCGTGACCATCGAGCTTGAGGCGTTCAGAGTAAGACTGTGTGTGGAAGAGGTAATGCATGATAGGAGTCTTTTTTTTTTTTTGAGTTGAGTCTCACTCTGTCGCCCAGACTGGAGGGCGGTGGCATGCTCCTGGCCACCGCAGCCTCAACCTGCTGGGCTCTGGCGATCCTTCCGCCTCGGCCTTCCAAGTAGCCGGAACTACAGGCAGAACTACCACACCTGGCTAATTTTTGATTTATTGTAGAGACAAGGTCTCGTCAAGTTGCCCAGGCGAGTCTCGAACCCATGGGCTCAGGCAGTCCACTCACCTTGGCCTCCCAAAATGCTGGGATGACAGGCTGAGCCACCGAGCCTGGCCAATGATAGGAGTCTTAAAGAAGTAGGAGGTGTTAGCTAAAGCGAAGATGTGGAGACAAGGAAGATGTTCCAGACGGAAGGAACAGTGTGAGCCAAGTCTTAAGGACAGATACGACTTTAAGGGACACAACAGTCAAGGGGTGAGCAGGGAGGGACCTGTAAGTGAGGCTGAAAGAACAATGTCAGGAAGAGAATGAGCTGACTGCGCCCAGAAAGCCAAAGAAACGTGCCATTTGGGATGGAGGCTCCATGTGAGCGATCAGGACGGCCTGTGACCGCCTGAGCCAGTAGTGAGAGCTGCTTCGGTGGCTTTACAGTGTCACTCCAGGCAGAGTCCAGGTTGTGTGAGATGAGAAGGAATGAATGGGTGAAGAAATGAAGAGCGGGTGTAGGATGAGAAGGGGACGAGGGCACGGGTCGTGCTGGACAACGCGGGTCCAAGGGGAGGTTTCAGCAGCTGGTCTGAGAGAGGGTTGGAAGAAACGGGGCTGAAGATGGCCGGGGCAGACCCGGAGGAGGCAGGGAGAAGCGAGTTCAAGGGCACAGGCTCAGGGAGCTCCCAGGGCCAAGGTGACAGTCATGGGGTGTCAGGAAGTGGGGGGGTCCCAGGGGAGGTGCTGAAGGAGGCCATGAAGGGATGAGCCTATTTCCTTGACAAGCAAGAGGAGGAGACTATATTGTCTGAGGGGCTGTGGGGGGCACGGAGCAGGTGACAGGGAGGAGGGGAGCCCTGTGGAGTGGGCAGCCAGGGGACGGAAGGAGCTGAGGAAGGCCCAGTGTGGGACGGACAAGGAATTCGGGGCGCCCTCGTGGAGCAGGAGGTTATATACATTTTAGTGGGACCAGCCAGACAGTGTGGTTTTTCTCGGCACTTAGGGAACCCCTGTCTATGGTTTCGCTTTCTGCAGTCAGCAAAGAGGTGAGCACAGTAAAATAAGATGCTGAGAGAGAGCTAGGCTTGGTGGCTCACGCCTGTAATCCCAGCACTCTGGGAGGCGGAGGCGAGAGGATTTGCCTGAGCCCGGGGGTTCAAGACCAGCCTGGGCAACTTGATGAGACTGCATCTCTACAGTAAATCAAACCATCAGCCAGGTGTGGTGGCAAGCGCCTATAATTCCAGCTACTTGGAAGGATCGCCTGAGCCTAGCAGGTGGAGGCTGTGGTGGCCGTGAGCGTGCCACTGCACTCCAGCCTGGGTGACAGTGAGACCCTGACTCAAAAACAAAAAAAAGATGTTGAGAGAGACCACATTCACATAATTTTTTATCACAGTTTTGCTATAATTGTTCTATTTCAGTATCGTTTGTTGTTCATCTCTTACTGTGCCTAATTTATAAATTAAACTTTATCATGTATATAGAGGAAAAGCCAGAGGACATGTAGCATTTAGTACCAGGTACTTGAGGCTTCCACGGGGGTCTCAAAACGTATCTCCCCTGGATGAGGGTGGACTACTGTGTTTACTGGATGTCGGAGGGCAAGAGGGTGATTAGAAAGTCGTTTAAGAGCCCAGGATTATGCTTGGCCCGGTGTCGCTGAAGGGGAAGGCGCACGGAGGAACTGAGAGACATGTTCAAATGCTGAGCTGTGTGTTGGACTCCGGATGGGTCCCAGAGGCACAGAAAGGGGCACACCAAGGCTTTGTGTCCCAAAGGCAGTGGAGCATAGTGGTAAGGACCCCAGCCCCTGGGAGAGGCAGTCCTGGGCTCCGGATCCCGACTCAGCCTCTGGTAGGTGTGCAGTCCAGGCTTTTGACTCTCACAGTAAGATGTGGCTAGTAATAGCACCTACACACCAGCACCTGAGGATGCTGAAGATTTAATGAGAAAAAATACCAAGAGCTTGACACACGGTAAGCATTCACCGTAAACTCTCATTGTGTTACCACTTAGAGGATGTGGATTCCCAGTGGAGAGTTAGGTGTGCAGTTCAAGTTTTCAGAGGCAGCGCAGTTCCAGGGCACTACCAGGGCTGTGTGCAGGTGAAGACAGGCAAAAGCCTGGTGTGAATGGCCTTCAGGGTGTCAACTCCGAAAGTGCCTTCAATGGCCGGAGGCTAAGCTGTCTTCACCTGGGGCTTAGCACAGGTCAGCTGCACGTGCTGAGGCCTCTCCTAAAACCCTGAAAAAGCGAGGCTGCAGAATTCAGAAATTCTTTGTTCATGTTTTGAACATGCCTCTGATTTATTAGCCACATCACTTAATTCTTTGTGCATTTCTCTGGAAACTGGGATTGTAGTTTCTTGCTTCTCCTTCCTGCTTGGTAGAGTGATTCTGGAGATATTATATAGAGAGATATATATAATAAGATCATGTATGTTTTGCTAAAGTACAGCGCACTTTGTAAAGAAACAGCACTGTTATTCTGGAGCAAAGGCAGTATAAGCATAAGTAACATTATCATCCAGCATAAGGCCACTTTGGATAAATACATTTAGTTGTTTTTATTTTTTTAACTTGCTTTACCAATTGTGCTTTTTATTTTTCTTAAGGCTTCACATTTTGCCAACGCCTGACTTATGAGGAGTTTGAAGAACAAAAGGGAAGGACAATTGAATATCTTCACCAGTTGGCTCTTGAGATTAACAGTAACCCCAGCATCCCCTTGAAACAAAAAAAGAAATTAATTAAGGAATTTCAAAAACACCATCCAGAAGCTTTGAATTAACATTTCTGGTGCAAGAAAGTACAAGGAAATTGTAAACATAAACAGTCCTCCAGTGATTTTCTCAAACTGCCATACTTCCAGTTGAGAGAAAGCATTTTAAGTGGTTTTGGGGGTTTGGTTTGGTTTGGTTTCCGCTGGGGTCTCATTCTGTCCTCTAGACTGGAATGCCGTGGCACAATTACATCCCACCACAACCTTGACCTCCTAGGCTCAGGTGATCCTTCCACCTTAGCCTCCCAAAGTGCTGGGATTATAGGCATGAGCCACCATGCCCAGCCGGAGTGTTTTGTTTTATTTTTATTTGTGTTGATTTTATTTTAATCATACTTAAAATATGTTAAGGACATTTTTAACTTTAACAAGGATTACAAGCTAGTCTCCATCTATGCTGAGTCACCTAATTATTATTATTAGGCATCTAATACAAGTAATTTCCTTAGAATTTTTTTCCTAAGGAAAGGAACTTTTCATCCTTGTGCTCCCTGAAGAAAGCATGCACTGTTCTTAGCACATTTTTTTTTGAGTCAGTCTCACTCTGTCACCCAGACTAGAGTGCAGTGGCAAACTCATGGTCACCGCAGCCTCGACCTGCTGGGCTCAGGTAATCCTTCCACCTCAGCCTTCCAGATAGCTGGAACCACAGGCATGTGTCACCACGCCTGGCTAATTTTTTTTTATTTACTGTAGAGACGAGGTCTCGCCAAGTTGCCCAGGCTGGTCTCGAACCCGTGGGCTCAGCCAATTCTCTCACCTTGGCCTCCCAAAGTCCTGGGATTACAGGCATGAGCCCCCGTGCCCGGCGCCTTAGTGCATTATTATTTTCAAGCTACCCCCTTAGGCTGCTGTAACTTAAATGACTGTGAATCACTGAAATTGGGAAAGACACATGAAGTAGAAGATTTTAGAGGCCACAAGTTTAAATTCATACATGCCTAAAATCATGATCTTCTTTAGTCCACAGGGGAGTTTATGGTTTCCTTCTCCCTCTTCCTTCTTCCCTTTCTTTTCTCTTTCTGTCTCTCTCCCTTTTTCTCTCATTCACTCACCCTCTCTCTCACTCTCCCTTGCTCTCATTCACTTTTCACTTGCTTGCTTTCTCTTTCTTTGTTTTAAGCTGGTCCTTTCACTCTGTGGCATCATTATCTTAATGTGGCAGAGGTTACAGATTCAATACCTTCTTTTGTGGTCTTAATGTATGTCATTGATCATGGGGAAAGAGAAGCTTAAATCATAAGTACTTGAAAAAATAAAATATATTGAATGCGTCATCAGTTTCATCTTTTTATACAAAACTGTATCAATGGTCTTGAATTTGAACGCTTAGATTCAGAGTTCTCAACTAAGAAGCCAGGTATGGTGGTGCATGCCTGTAGTCCCAGCTACTTGGGAGGCTGAGGAGAGAAGGATCAGTTCAGCCCAGGAGTTCGAGGCTAGCCTGAGCAACACAGCAAGACCCTATTCTGAAAAAACAAGCTAACAAGCAAAGTTCTCAACTAAGAGTCTATGAAAAGATTTGAAAGGGCTGACATAAAATATACTTTCTGGAACTGAGCAGTTTTTGTGTATCTGTGCTTATGGTGTTTTTCTAGGAAGAGGAGCCATAGCTGTCACCAGATTTTCAAAGGAGATTGTAAACCCTGGGTTAGAGAATCTAAAAGTCTTTATGTATATTTATATATTTTCCAAATTTTGCTTTTACTGTGTGTATAAGCTATTCATCTAAACATTCAGATGTTCATTAAAATAAGAGCATTAAGCTAGATGACCTCTAAATTTCGTCCTATTTAAAAAAGGAACAAAAAACAAAGCAAAACAATCATATGACACTAGAACATATAACTACCCTAAATCTGTGTATGATTATTTTTAGAGTTGGTGAGGAAATTAGTGTACTTCCTGTGGAAGATCTGAGAAGGTGGCTGAAAAGATGTCAGGAAAATACTAGAAACCTGCAGCCATACGTACCCTCTGCAGTGGAGGAGGGGATCCCCTTATTAGGAAGGTCCCCATCTCAACTTTCAGTGTTGAGTCAGTGGGGAACTGCAGCCATCACTAGGAATGGTGAACACCAGCAAACGCTTTAAGGGTTTATCATGTCTTTGGATCTGCTGCTCAGAAAATTACAACCTTAGGCGAACATCTTCCCTCTGGGCCTCAGTTTTGTTTTGTTTTGTTTTTAATCTCTAAAATTTAAACAAATAGGCATGAATTTGCGCTTATAAGATTGGACCAGACAACTTCAAAGGTACCTCCTACTCTGGGATAGACAAGTCTACCCATCTGTGAACAGCGGGTTAGCGAGGTGGAGTGTGTGGTGTGGTAACAGGAACATAGACCCCAGGGTCATGGATTTACCACCTGGATTTACCACCTGACCTGTCTGAGTTCAAAGGGAAGGCATCAGCGTGTGAGCATTGAGCATCCCAGGTGAAGGTGAAATACCGCTGAGAAACGGATTTACTATTTGCTAACTTAAATACTAAATTAACCTTTAAATGTCTTGTTTTATTATTATTTAAGTTGAATGACATTTCCTACAACACTCCCTAATGGAGCTTACTTTTATCAATGTGTGTGTGTGTGTGTGTGTGTGTGTATTAAACTATTCATTTAAACTTGTTTACAAAGAAAAATTGACTTCTGCTGAGTGGTTTTCCAAGGCTCTGAGACATTAATTTCTAGAGAAATTCCTACCCAAGCAGTGCCTCGCCACCTAGTGACAGCTCCCTGAAGTACACCTATTTGGCGTAAAAAGAATGAAATTTGCAAAGGTCTTGTTCAATTTTAGTCTAACCATTTTGAGGGGACTTATGTGTAAATCTTTTTTTTTTTTTTTTTTGCCTTTATAGATAAATAAAATCCAGCTCCAATCACCAAAAACCTTGCCTCTTGGTAGAATATTCAGTAAGTTTTCATGACAGTTAACAATCTGATTCATAAGGCATGCGATTCTGTTTAAACTTCTTAGATTCTTCACAGTCTTCTCTTGGTGACTTTCCACCCACTGGCCTCTGCCCTCCCTCTTGGCTATAAATTCCCACTTGCAGTGAGCCCTGTGTGGTGGCACCACACGTGGTAGAGGTGGGAGAGGAGAGCCAGGAGTTCAAGGTTGCAGTGAGCTGTGATGGAACCACCGCACGCCAGCCTGGGCCGCAGAACGAGACCTGTCGCTAAGACATACAAATGAACGAATATATTCCTACTCGCCCATGCTGTAGTCGGGGTTGAGCCCGTTATCCTTTCCCCACTGCAAAACCTTGTGGCCGTGGTCTCTCTACCTATTGCAGTGGCTCTGATGACCAAACAGCAACCCAAAGGAAAACAACTATCACTGAGACAGGTACTGTCCAGGTAAACAAAAGATTTTCTAGCTCAAAGAAATATGTTTTGAGACAAAACTTTGCTTCTCTCATGTATCAGGGGAGACCGCAAAAAGCCCAGAATCTCTTACATGTTTAAACTCCAGTCACCTTCAAAGCACTCTCCATTTGATGTAATACACCTATCAAGACACTTTTTCCACTGCTCAAAACGGTTTTTGAACTTGTCGATTTTGATGCCTTTGAGTGCTTCTGCCGTTTTTTGTTTCCCCTCTCCCGCATCGGCAAAACGTTTCCTTTTGAGGACTTTTTTCATCTGGAGAAACCAAAGAAAAAGTCACTCTGGGAGAGATCAGGTGAATAGGCAGAGTGGGGCACGGGTCATGCCGTTTATGGTCAGAAACTGCTGAACACAGCACAGTGTGAGCAGAGGCGCTGGCATAGCGGATGAACCAGCCGCCTGTTCGCCGCAACTTGGGACGTTTCTTCCGCGAATCCTGATGCAACCTTCTCAAAACTTCCAGATAAGCTGGGCTTGGTGGCTCAGCCTGTCATCCCAGCACTTTGCGAGGCTGAGGCGAGTAGATTGCCTAAGCCCACGGGTTCGAGACCCGCCCGGGCAACTTGGCGTGACCTCGTCTCTACAATAAATCAAAAATTAGCCGGGCGTGGTAGCGCACGCCTGTAGTTCCAGCTGCTTGGAAGGCTGAGGCGGAAGGATCGCCGGAGCCCAGCTGGTCGAGGCTGTGGTGGCCGGGAGCATGCCACTGCACTCCAGTCTGGGCTACGGAGTGAGACTCCAACTCAAAAAAAAAAAAATAACTTCCAGATAAAAACTTTGGTTGACTATTTGATCTGGAGAAACAAATTCTGAGTGTACTCCAAGGGGCCCATCCTCTAAGAGAATTCCCCTTCGAATACATAAAGAATGTTCAGTGTCCAGGCATAGTGGCTCACGCCTGTAATCCCAGCACTTTGGGAGGCCAAGGTGAGAGGATTGCCTAAGCCCGTGGGTTCAAGACCAGCCTGGGCAACTTGGTGAGACCTCATCTCTACAATCAATCAAAAAATTAGCCAGGCGTGGTGGCTCGTGCCTAGTTCCAGCTACTTGGAAGGCTGAGGCAGAAGGTTCACCTGAGCCCAGGAGGTCGAGGCTGCGGTGGTCGTGGGCGTGCCACTGCACTCCAGCCTGGGTGACAGAGTGAGCCTCCAACTCAAAAAAAAAAAAAAAAACAAGACTGAAAGCTGTTCTTGAGATTTTTCTCCTGGAAATCTTCTCTTCCTGTATCCTCTACAAGTGGATTGGACGTGCTTTTGTTATGCTAATTGCTTGAGTGCTGAAAAGATTCTTGAACGTAAAAACCAAAAAGTTGGCGTTGCAGCCCTCGCATGTCACTTAACAACCTTACGGCCAGTGACACCTCCTAATTGACTCATTCGTGGGTGTAATGATTCAACATTTACTCTATGCCAAGCATGATGCTGGAGTTATAAAGTCGCTATGTCACAGTCTACACGTAGATAAGATGAGAAGAGGGAACGTGGACGTGAAATTAACAGTGTGCACTTTTATGTGAAGATCCTTCTCGTATTTCGTTTGGAAAGCTGAGCAAGGCCTGCTTCCCTCATTGCACTTCCCCTTGTTTTTGAAAGGCAGTTTCGCCAAGCTTAATACAAGAAGATATTGCCACAGTCTCTGGATGGTTTTCCAGGGTTGTGTTATTACTGAGCTTCATCTTTCCAGAATGAGCAAAACACCGTCCAGTCTTTGTTATGATTTTGCAATAAATGTGTACATTTAAAAAAAAAATTGGGGCCATCACATGAATAAAGGTATGTATGTAAAAAAAAAAAAAAATGTAGCGAGCATACAGGTGTGAATACAGAAGCCAGGCCTCGAGTTTCTTATGGCATCTGAAACGCTTCGGGGAGGAAGCAGTTTGCAAGCTTTGTCTTGAGATCTGAATGGGAGTTGGGAATCTGTGAGAGCATTCCTAGAAGGGGGACTAGGATATACAAAGGGCATTTTATCCAGAGACCCATCTCCCCAGTGTGTGCATGGGTATGCACAGATGAAAAGCGCATGCAGAGAAGAAAAGAAAAGCGCATGCACGTATATACTTTTCACGAATTCGTGGTCTCGCGTGGGGCCCTGCTGATCTTCTCTGTCTCGTTTTGGTCCTAGTACACGAGCTGCAGAAGTGAGTGGCATGTATACTTTGGCGTGGCAATCAGTATCTGATGAGTAGAAGCGCGTGCAGGAGAGAGCTGTGGACCCACAGGTCTATGGGTAGCCCTGTAGAGTCTGACTTTATGTTGGGATAACAGGAAACAGGAGTTTTAAAATGACTTGCCTGGCAACAGTTTGGAAAGAAGTCTGGAATGGGGAAAAAAAACGGTGGAAGAATTAAGAGACAGGTGAAATGAGTGATGATTAGAGCTGAGGCAACCTTAGTCCTAAGTAGAACCAGTGGCTGAGAGGAGGGTTCTGTATCCATCCTGCATTTCTGATATTCGAGACCCCATTGGCTGAGACAAGGAAAATGAGAAGGAGGAGGGGCTGACGGTGATTTAGCTTTGATGTGTTTTAGGGGAGGCGTGTGAGTGTCTACATCGCAGTCGTGGTAAAGCAGAAATTTCCAAATCAGGCACCCCTGTGATTGAGTCACAACTCCGCTACCTGCCATGACCTTGAGCTGTTCATTCTTCTTGTGCTTCTGTAATATTCAGATCTAAGTTTTCCTGGTTTCTTTGTTGTTTTTTTTGGGGGAGGTTGTTTTTTTTTTTGAGTCAGAGTCTCACTCTGTTGCCCGGGAGAAATCCGTCACCCCGAGTCCCAGAAGACGGCAGAGCTTCTGTGCAGCTGAGGGCAACAGCACAGAGACCCCCCTCAGCACCGGGAAGGGGAGTTGGCAGGAGAGCAGGGGAGGAGGTGCCCCCACTGTTGGGGGAGTAGAGGACGGGCCCAGTCTTTCCCACTAAAGGCGGTGAAGTCCTGAAAGCGTGGGCGCTCTCTGGCCCAGCGATTCTCCTTCTAGGAACCAGCGCTGGCTAAAATCGCCCTAGATATGAGCACAGGCCACGCTATGAGGATGTTCACCACGGTGTTGTTTACAAGGGAGAAA
>CAUYQG010200546.1:45-30993 GCA_963574415.1 Tarsius wallacei | reverse complement strand
CTGGTCTTGAACTCCTGGTTTCAAGCGATCTTCCCACCTTGGCCTCCCAAAGTGCTGAGATTATAAGCATGAGCCACCATGCCTGGCCAAGAACCAGAATGGTCCTTTAAAAATGCAAATATCTTAATGTCAAATCTACTGAAAATCCTACATTGGCTTACTCTTGCTCTTGGGGAGAAAATCGTAAATCCTCAACAGATCACAAAAGTCCTGACAATAAGACCTAACAGACCCTCTCTATGTAAACTCTCACTTAGCAAACCCCTCTGTCAGAGACACCAGAGTCTGTTACTTGCATATCTGTTTCTCTTTTCTTGATCTCTGCCCAGACTTAGGGAAGTTCGTGAAAATGCCACAGATTGTCACCAACTTTCTATCCTCTCTAACTCACTCTCTCACTCTATGCAAAGTGATTAGGAGGAAATGTTATTTTTGTTTTCATTTCCTATGGGAAAATGTCATATTTGCCTCTCTTCACATTCTGTAAATAAAGAATATCTTATAAAAAATATAAAAGCCTAATCTATTTTACGATTTCAGATCAAAGTCAAATTATATAAGGATAGAACAAATCCAGCATTAAAGTCAGAAGGGGTTCGAGGGTCCTTTATGTATCATTTTTTTTTAAAATTAGAACTGATGAAAATGGTTAGGTTATATCTTTCTAGTGCATGGTGAAGTGGTTTTAGAATCATATTGGGCAACTTTCTTAACCTCTCTAATCCTTATTTGTCTGGGAAATAAAATGGAATAATAAAGTTACTTACATTACAGAGTTATTTTTAAGACTAAACAAGATAAAGTACGTAAAGTACCTAGCGCAGAGTCTGACACTTTGTAATAATCAATAGTTGCTAGCTATTATCTTTGTTTGCGACAATCTCAAAGTCATTCTTTTCTCTTCTTTTTTTTTTTTTTTTTTTGAGTCAGAATCTCACTCTGTCGCCCAGGCTAGAGTGCAGTGCCACACTTACAGCTACTACAACCTTGACCTGCTGGACTCAGGTGATCCTTTCACCTCAGCCTTCCAAGTAGCTGGAACTGCAGGCATGTGCCACCATGCCTGGCTAATTTTTTGATTTATTGTAGAGGTGAGGTCTCGTCAAGTTGCCCAGGCTGGTCTCGAACACAGGCTGGTCTTGAACACCTGGGCTTAGGCAATCCTCTCCCCTCCATCTCCCAAAGTGCTGGGATTATAGACACGAGCCACTGCGCCTGTCTCTCAATGTCATTTTAAAATTTAATATTATTTTTTAAATGTAGAGACAGGGCACCATTATTTTACCCAGTCTGGTCTCAAACTCCTGGCCTCAAGCAAGCCAAGGTGGGAAACTTGACCTCTCAAAGTGTTGGGATTACAGGCATAAGCCATTGAACCCGGACTCCAGGTCATTTTTTAAAAGACTTTTTAGGGTTATACAACTTTTTTTCCTTTGAAGGAAAGGAGTACTGAGGATTTGAATAAGTCTATTATTGGTTTTGCTCTATTAGGTAAGGGTAAAGACACGTTTTTTCAACTGAATACAGTTAAAATTAATCTTAACTATTACTCTGTAAAGAAAAAATCTTATTGCTCTTTGGAAAAATGTTATTGTTATTCTGTATTACATGTAAGCCCCCTCTGCCTGGTGCTATTGTAGATGGATGCTCAATATCCTTTTTTGTCATGTCACTTTCAGATCCTAGACAAGAATCTTGTCACAGCAGAAGTCCTCAGACACAAAGTTCATGGCACCATTTCAGTCTATGGGATAATGTCTGCTGGTGCAAGACTCTGCTGTCCTCTGGTGGCAACTGCTCATTTTACTGTCAGAGCCCCACTTTACACATAAGATCCTGAAACTTCCTCCAACTCTTGGTGTTCTCCCTGATTTCTTACCTTCAACAAGGAGGTTGAATGTTATTTCAAATTGTCTTGAGTCCTAGTAAGGACCTCAGTGGTCTACAACCTATGCCATGTACATTCATAAACCTAGATGTGTATAAAATGCACTAAGAAATCAGTCGGGTGTGGTGGTACACGCCTGTTAAGTCCCAGTTACTCAGGAGGCTGAGAAGGGAGGATCGCTTGTGCCCAGGATTTCAAGGCTACAGTGAGCTGTGATTTTTGTCACTGCATTTCAGCCTGTGTGACAGAGTGAGACTTCGGCTCAAAAAAAAAAAAAAAAGTGTATGAAATGCAACTTTATGTTTCTATAGCTCACCTTAAATTCATTTTTGAATTGCCTATTCCAAAGTGTCGACAATATTATAATCTGTGTCAATCTCTAGTTATTGCTCCTTTTACCCCCTGGGGTTGAATCTAAATTTGAGAAGGTGGCATGGTGGCAAGTTTTGGGAGTGGGAGCCTCTGGTCTTCTGTCACCTGTCTACACAGACATCTAATGAGAAATTCATTATCCTAACTTATTTATCAGTTATCACAGGACTCTACTGAGCTCAAGGTTCCTTTCTGAAAGCTCCCTTTAAGTCTGGAAGCTGTCTTGACTTTTCCATGCCCAGCATGGATGTACAGAGGTATTGTTTTGCTTCCACTTCAAGTTAGGGCACAGGGAATCTTTGGGACCCTGTCTGGTTCCCATCCACCCACTCACACCACGGCCCCATGCTCCCTCTCTGGGCCTGCTGCCTTCCTGAAGCTGTTCAGGAACCAAGATACACATTCCCTTTGCTCCCGGATCCACAAACCCATCTGTGGGGGCTTGACTGGGCAGCTTGGTAGGTCTCCCTACCCCGGGCCTGTGGAATCCTGCCTTGCCACTGCCTCTCCTCTAACTCTCCTCAGTCTACCATCCACAATCCTCTCATCTCCCAATATAGGACAAGGGGTTTTTTTTTTGTTTGATAGAATTTTTTTTTCTTCGAATCGAAAGCCATGAGCTTATGAAAGATGTTTTGTCCAACTCTTTTGCTATGCACACAGCCTTTTCCATCCTGTAAAGCCAAGCCTTCATAACACGAAAGCCAGGAAGAGACTCCTCTTTTCCCTCTGCTTTCTTGGCTGCCGTATCTTTCACTTAATACAGTGAGCACAGAATGCCTAGTTGCTTGTTTGAGGTGGAATGATGGATACTGAATTTGAGAGATGAGAATATTGGGGGAGGGAATCTGTTAATGTTATCCCACCACACTCATGAGGAATAGCCAGAAATAATAACAGGGCTCTCAGAGCAAATATGCCTGCCTCCACCCAGGTGAAACCATCCTTAGTCCTAAGAAATGGTGTGAGCTCTTGAACTGCTGTGTTCCTTCCTAAACACAGGGAAGATGCCAAAACTTAGAAGTCCTGTTCTCAGTGAGCAGACTGACAGCAAGACAAGTTGTCTCCCAGGAGAAGGTTTGTCTTCTCACTAGAGATCCAGTTCTGAGTGGTTTTGTAGGTAAGATTCTTTGGTCTGGTTCTAGGAATATGACAGTTTATGTAAAGCTGTTACTTTACTGTGAAAAATCTAGACACAGTGAGAGTAACATTTAGAGTCGTCTTTTACACCTAGAAACCTGTATAACAGGAAGAAGCACATTTCTTTTTTTCTTCTAAGAATGCAGAGACGTCGTCAAAGCAAGCACCTTTGCAGTTTTAACTTCCATTTTGAAATATGTGGATGTTAGTAAGTATTGTATTGAAGCATCAGCTATTTAAAGTTAATAATAACTGCTTCCATTTATTGAGTACTTATTATGTATCACATACTAAAACATTCATTTAATCCTCATAAAAACTTTAGGAAATATATATTATCCTAATTTATAGGTGAGAAAACTTAGCCACAGAGAAGCTAAGAAACTGGTAAGGCACAAGATAGTGTCTATTAGAGACTGAATTTGAATCCCAAAAGTTTGATGGCAGAGTAGAAGTTGTAACTATCTTCCTGGTAATAAGTATATTCATCATAATAATGGTTAGGAGTTTATGACATAAAAGTGACAACTCCTTTTTTAATTTTTAATTTTTAGAGACAGGGTCTCACTCAGTCACCCAGGAAGGAGTGTAGTGGTATTATCATAGCTCACTGCTGCCTCCAACTCCTGGCCTCAAGCTATCCTCCTGCCCCAGCATCCCAAAGTGTTGGGGTTATAGTCGTGAGCTACTGTGCCTAGCCCACAATTCTTGTAATAATAAGCTGAAAGCTGATTTTAAGCTAGTGGGTTCAAATGAAATTTTAATGTGAATTTATTGTTGTGATATATGAGGGGACCTCCAAAAAACAGACTTTATTTATTAAAAATTGTGTACTTATTCTTACATGATTAAACCTCAGTCACCTTCCAAATACTCTCTGCTTGATGCAATACACTTATTGAGATGCTTTTTCCACTGCTCAAAGCAGTTTTTGAACTCGTCCAAAAACTTTTTTTGGATACTTTTTAGTGCTTCTGCTGTTTTTTGTTTTACCTCTTCCACATTGGCAAAACATTTCCCTTTGAGAACTTTTTTCATCCAGAAATACAAACAACAAAAAGTTGCTTAGGGTAAGATCAGGTGAATAGGGAGGGTGGGGCATGTGTGTCATGCCATTTTTGGTCAAAAACTGCTGAACATTCAGTCTGATGTGGGCAGGTACACTCGTAAATCATCCATCCTGAAATGAGTAAACATGTTGAAAAAATCTCAAAAGGGAAAAAAAAAATTCACTGAAGCCAAACGCAGCCTTTCACAGCAACGCTAGCTGGTACACTGATGCCGATGGGTTCCTAGAACACTTACCTATCGAAGAAGTCTGTACTACAAGGGGCAAGCCTTCCAAAAAAAATCTGTTTTTTTGCACTTGTCCCCCTCATATGTGAGACAAACTGTAAATGACCAGTTCGCAGCCCAGATGTCACTGGGTTAAATGACAGTTTTGACTTTCCTGTTTATCAAGAGACACAGGTTTTGTGCTCAGTTGTCCTGGGTCTTCAGGAAAGCACAATGACTAAACACCATGAAATAAGAAATTAACATTTTACATTAATTTTCAGGTGCTGGAATTTGAATGATTCAGCATGGAGATCTGCTACAGAGAATCTTCTCAGATTACATTTGACACACAGAAATGAAATTTCATGTTAATATTGTTTTATAAACATTCTCAAAGCCATTATTATTCTATAACTCATTCATTCATTCAAAAATGTTTATTGAGCATCTATTACATGCCAGGCACTGTTTAAAGTGCTGGGGATAGAGTAACAAAACAAAAGATTCTTGTCCTTGCGGCATTTACTTTTAATGGGAGATGATAGATGAAATAAATATATAAGTAAACAACTAGGCTGGGCAAGGTGGCTAATGTTGTAATCCTAACATTTTGGGAGATTGAGATAGGAGGATTGCTCGAGCCCAAGAGTTCAAGACTAGCCTGGGCAACATAGTGAGACCCCATTTCTACAAAAAATAAAAATTAACCTGTCAAGCTGGTAGTGGTGCCTATAGTCCCAGCTACTCAGGAGGCTGAGGCAGAAGAATCACTTGGGCCCAGGAAGTCAAGGCTACAATGAGCTATGATCACGCCAATGCACTCCAGCCTGACTGACAGAGCAAGACCCTGTCTCTGAAAAGAAAAAACAACAAAAAAGCCAAAAAAAAAAAAAAATAGTGTATTACAAAGCGATAAGTGCTATTGACAAATAAACTAGGGATACTTTTTGAGTTATTTCTTCTTATCATTCCTTTTCCTTTCTACTTCAGGGATAAAATGGACTACGTTATAAAACTCTTTCTCATTCTGAAACTCAATCTGAAGAAAAGCTGGACAGAAATACAAAGTAAAGGTGACATCTGATTCAAGCATTGAAACCAGTAGTTCAGACCCATCTGAAGTTGAAGCACTGTCTGAAAACCTGGCTTCTCACAGAGAAATAACATGGTATGCTGCACATTTTCACTTTAGAAGTGTATGTGCTTCCTCCTCCTTTGAATATGCTCATCACCTGTCCCTCCCCTAACCCGTCTTACTTGCCACAGATGCTCTGGTGACTGACCTTACTTATATTTCTGATCTCAAAATAGGCCTTCATGTTCAGTGCCCCTGCTGTGTGCTGAATGGAATTGTGTTTTCCCTATTAAAGCACTAATCACATTGCATTGTAAGGGCTTATTCAATAGTCTTTCTCCTCCATTAGACTGTAAAATTTGTGTAGTTCAGGATATGGACTCTCTCTCTGTTTTTTTTTTCATCATTGTATAAGCAGCACGCAGAATAGTGCCTGGCATATAGCAAGAGCTCAAACAAACGAACGAAACAATTGTATAAATGAATCCACTTTTTGCTTATGTATGTATGTAATTTTTTATGATGGAACTTTGTGATTACACAGAAAAAAATACAATGCCCTTATTGATTTGACCTAAAAAAATTCACCAATCTCTCTCTCTCTCTCTCTTTTTTTTTTGCAAAAGTTATGTTGGTATTTTAATTAACAATGACCTTACAAGTTAGTTTTATAATGAGCACCTAGTAACACATCTAATTTCTCTTTTACTTTTTAAAAGATTTCTTATGACAAATTTTAAATCCGCAAAAGTAAGGAGAGTCATATAATAAACCCCCCATGTGCCAATCATCTGCCTTGCCAGTCTGTTTCATCCACAGCCCTACCCACTCACCTGACCCCAGGTTATCTTAAAACAAACCCAGATACCATAGCATTCAATTTTACAGTGATTTTTAAAAGAAGAGACTTTGTGTAAGGATGTTAAGAGTTTACAAAGCAAATGCATACATTATCTTTCCATTGTTATACCCTACTCTTTTTCACTTTACTGAAAAGGAAACAGGTTCAGATAAATTAAATGACATTTTAATTTAAGAAATTAAATGTTCTTTGGTTACGCTTCTAGTATATATTGTAGTCAGAACTTGAATGCATTGCTTTTTCTTTTTTAATGTCAATTTTACTGCCTAGTTCAGTGTATAATATCAAAGGCCACTTCAAGTTGAGAGTAGGAACGGGTTGTTCTTCAGCCATAACCTTCTAATTTTTACATATCCTAAGACCACGCAGCAAACAGGACTTGAGCCTTCATCTGGATGGATGGTGGCAGCTCTGATAGGAAAACATTAGCACTGGTCTTTCCTTCCAAAAAGCCACTCTATTTGCTGCTCTGCACACAAAATCCCTGGCTTTTGGGACATACTCTATGAGTGCTGCATTCAAATACCATGTCTTTTTGCTTTCTCATAAGAAAAAAAAGCAAGCATCTAGGACTACCTGATGCCTGTCAATGTCAGCTTCAAGCTGAATCTACACTGCTGGGCTGCAACACGACTATAGATCGGTGCATCAACCCAGGGACAGCACTTTTCTCTAAGATTAGGCCTAATCAAGAGACAAGACTATGTTCTCTTCATACATATGGGAAAAAAATGTTTTACCTAAATTCCCACGGGGTAAAAGTAGGCTACAGTAATGCAATTTTATTAGAAATCAACACTGTGCCCTCTTCTGGGCTCTCAGCTTCAGCTGTTTGGAGCCTTCAGTCTAGTCTGCATCACTTTTATTGTAACATGAAGATGAAATTGTAGCAATACACACAATAATAAGGCTCCCTATTAGTTAAGTACCACCAGTTTGTGTCAGGCATTGTGCTAAGCGATTTATGTCTTTGATCCTCAAAACGACCTTCAGATCGGGGTAAGCATCTTTATTCCTATTTTCCAGACGAGCAAATTGAGCTTTAGAGAAGTCACAGTACAATTAGTGGCAGAGTTGAGGTTGGAACAGAGTTGACTCCAAAGCGTCCCGCATCACGATGGCAGGAGAGACGAAGAAACAAGCGAGAATAGCAAGAACCGAGACTGCGACTTCACCGGGAAAGTGGAGTCACTGGGACAAGCACACACGCCAATCAAGCGCGGTGAACCCCCGGGGAGGCGGGACCGGAAGTCAGATCGCTCTTCCGGGCCCGCGCCGGAAGTGGCTTGTCAGAGCGGCCGCCACCTCCTGCGGCGAGGAGGCGTTTGTGGAATTTGGGTCGCGGCTGGGCCACGCGGTGTCTGGATCTTGCTTCCACGCCGCTTCCGCAAATTGAGATGTCGCACCCGACCCCCCAAGCTAAGCCGTCCAATCCCAGCAACCCCCGAGTCTTCTTTGACGTGGACATCGGAGGGGAGCGAGGTGAGCGGAGTCTGGCATCCGCGGAGAGGCCCCGTGAGGCGGGGGTTTCGGGATTTGGGAGGCTCCAGGGGCTCGAGCCGGGGCTGCTCGGTGGCGCGCGGGGGAGGAGGGGATAGCTGCTAAGGCCGGTCCGCCGGAGCAAGCCAGGCATCCTGGGTAGGTGGAGCCAGCGTCCCTGCACCAATGCGGTCGCGCGGAAGTTTCTGGAAATTTCTGGTTCGGGAATTGTGGCGGCCTTTAGGTTTTCCTCTCCTGATTGGGTTGCACTTCCCCCCCCCCCCCCGCCCCACCACTTCTCCAGAAATAAGATGATTTATGTTTGCAATGGGGCTGTTTAGAAAGCATATCCAGGGACATGGGCCCGCTGGGCTCCAGGCGCGCCGTATGTGTTGCCACACGAAATACATCAGCATCTGCCATGTTGTTGGTAAAGGAACTTGTTTGGTTACTGCTTTTTCCTTATTCCTGGTCCTTGGAGGGCCAGGCAGGCGAACATTTCCCCTATTTTGGCGTTGGGATAAGGATTCCGACCTGGCGTGTGGTTGCCTAGTTACATGGCGGCGCGCGCGTTTCCTAGACCGGGGGAGTTGGGGAGCCAGCTGCGCTGTAGCTGGACTGGATCGGCCTTGTTCTGGAACTTGCTAGAATCGCTGGCCGGGCTGTGTGTGAGTGCGTGTACAGGGCACACGCATTGACAAGTACGTGCAGTTTGTTGGAACCCGTGCGAGGTTTATTTTTACCTGTCTAGTGGAGGAGGTTTTCAGCTCTTGCTTCAGAGGCTGCTCCGAGCAGTTAACACAGAGTGCATAGGCTACGGTATATGTGACACTTGGTTAGTCTGACCGCTGAAAGGGTACTTAATTCTCTCCTGTAGGTTAGTTGGTGATTGGAAATTCTGAGTACCTCTTGAAGACATTATTCAGCTATTCAGCATTTAAAACCATTTGTACTTCATGGTGCCCCTTAATGTGGTGTTAATCTGCTGGCTACTATAATTGGTTATGAACCAATTATTGGTATGATGTTTTAAATCCATTTAGATAAATGATAGTAGGTAATTTGGATATTAGAAAAATGACAGTAAAGTCCGCCAATCCCACTATGGGGTCTATATCTAAAGGAAATGGAGTTAGTAGGTGGAACAGGTATCGTGTTCAGTGGAGCAGTATTCATGATAGCAAGTTAATGGAGTCAACCTAAGAGTCCAGTAGGTGAATGGACCAAAAAAAGATGCCATATACACACGATGGAATACTATTCACCCTCAAAAAAAAGAGTGAAATCCAGTCATTTTTGATAACATAGATGAATATGGAGAATATTAAGCTAACTAAGCCAGGCACAGAAAGACAAATAGGCGTTGATCTCACTTATATGTGGATACTAAAAAAGTTGATCTCAAAGTAGAGAGTAGAATGGTAGATAACCAGGGGTTGAAGAGATATTGATAAAGGGTACATAATTTAGTTTGAAAGGAGGAATAAGGTGAGATCTGGTAACTGTAGTTAATCTGATGTATTGTGTTTTTGAAATTGCAAAAAAAAAGAAAGCGACAATAAAGGAGAACTTGATAATTTATGAGTGATCTGCCACCATAATTATACCAATTGTCCTTTTATCATTTGCCTATTTGGTGATTTTGCATACTGACAAGATTTCATTTTCTTTTCCTTTAGTTGGTCGAATTGTCTTGGAATTGTTTGCAGATATTGTACCCAAAACTGCAGAAAATTTTCGTGCACTATGTACAGGAGAAAAGGGCATTGGACCTACAACTGGGAAGCCTCTCCATTTCAAAGGATGCCCTTTTCATCGAAGTATGTATAAATTTCCTGAATGGATTATTCTTCACATAGACACTCAACTCCTGTTCTTTAGGAGTTAGGGAAGAAAACACTAAATAAGGGGTGAAGGTGAACAAGTACTATTAGTTTCCACGAGGACCCTTCTTATTATTTATTTATTTATTGCATTACAAAGTTGTAATTTTTGTTTGTTTTTTTTAGTTGGGGTCTCACTCTGTTGCTCATGCTGGAGTGCAGTGGCATGATCACCACAGCCTAGACCTCCTGGGGTCAGGTGATCCTTCCACCTTATCTTTTCAAGTAGCTGGGACTACAGGTGTGCCCCACTATTCCTGGCTGGTTAAAAAAAATTTTTTTTTTTTGTAGAGTTGAGATTTTGCTATGATGCTTAGTCTGATCTTTAACTTCTGGGCTCATGCGGTCCTCCTGCCTGGGCCTCCCATACCGAGATTACAGGTGTGAACTACTGGGCCTGGCCCCAAGAAGACCCTTCTCAGAGTAGCTCAGTTTCATTGAGGTTAGACTATGAGAGATGGAATTACTTATGGTACTAAGGTTTATCCATAGAGAAGTGGACTACCCTAGCTTCACCAGGCCTTTAATTCTTCTTTACTCCAAGGTAATTTGATTGAGAAAGGAAGGGTATAGCCATGATATATAAACTGACCCTAGGTAGCTTGACAGCCTGGTGACAAAATGTTAGACCTACTTCTTGGGCTTGAGTGCTCAGGAAGGCTATGGATTTTATGTGTTTTGGACACATTGGTGATGTGTGGTTAAAGTGTATCATTTCATACTGTTAATCACACTTTGTAGTCATACCTTTGTTTAGTGATTAATGGTTCCCCCAATGGACTGCAGGCCTTATGAATTCGGATATGATATGTTCTCACCATTTTGTCTTAATCATCTAGTATAGTTACTGAGTAGGCACTCAGTAAATATTTGTTTAATGGAGAGATAAGTTAAACTATAATCATGAGTAGTTCCATTTTTTAAAAAAATTTTGATTTATTGCTGGACACGGTAGCTCATGCCTATAATCCCAGCATTTTGAGAGGCAGAGGCGAGAGGATTGCCTGAGCCCAAGGGTTTGAGACCATCCTGGGCAACATGGCAAAACCTTGTCTCTACAATAAATAAAATAATTAGCTGGGTGTGGTGGCACGTGCCTATGGGTCCAGCTACTTGGAAGGCTGAGTTGGAAGAATTGCCTGAGCCTAGCAGGTCAAGGCTGCGGTGGCTGTGAGCATGCCACTGTACTCCAGCCTGAGGGACAAAGTAAGACTCTGACTCAAAAGCAACAACAACAAAACTTGATTTATGAAGAAAAAATTAACATTGATTTTTTTGTTTGAGTCGGAGTCTTACTGCGTCATCCATGCTGGAGTGCAGTGGCACGCTCATGGCCATCACAGCCTTGATCTGCTGGGCTCAGGGGATCCTTCCACCTCAGCCTTCCAAGTAGCTGGAACCACAGGCATGTGCCACCACACCCGGCTAATTTTTTGATTAATTGTAGAGACGAGGTCTTGTCATGTTGCTCAGGCTGGTCTTGAACCCCTGAGGTCAGGCAGTCCTCTCGCCTCCGCCTTCCAAAGTGCTGGGATTACAGGCTGGAGCCACTGAGCCCAGCTAACATTGATTTTTAAATAAATGATTGATTTACTTTCATGTTTAAGAAAGTATCAAAATATGCTAATAAAGTATATGCAGAAAATATTTAACATAGCAGGCCTGAGGCTGCTATCTTTAGAAAGATCTGTCTGCAAAGGTAGTGCTTGGCTTGAGTTGGGGGGAACTTGTCACTTGAACCATTTCTTAAATCTTAAGGGTGGTTTTCTGTGCTCAGACTGTACAAACTTGGAACATTTGCTTTGGTTTTGGGGGTCTGGGATATTGATACATGTTAGGTAGAGAGTACCTACATGGTAGGGTGTGCCCAATAAATACCTTGGGTGCTGAGCATCCAGTTAGCTTTCCTGGTAAGAAACATGGTGCACATGCTGCTGCATTTTTCCTGCTGGGTGAGCGTGTGCTCTGTGACCCTTCATGGGAGGGAGAGGGCATAGGAAGCCTGGATGTGGATTTCTGAAGACTCTGCCTGTGTCTTTCCTCCATATCATCTAGCTGTGGTTATGCTCTAGGAAGTAACTGGTTATTCATCCATGTCTCAGTCACTGACAGCCATTTTCCTTTTTTGCAGTTATTAAGAAATTTATGATTCAGGGTGGAGACTTCTCAAATCAGAATGGGACAGGTGGAGAAAGTATTTATAGTGAAAAATTTGAAGATGAAAATTTCCATTATAAGGTAAAGTAGAGAAAATATGTTATTGCCGATAAAAAGATTGTTACATATCTGAAATACTTGGTTAAGACACCAAAAAATGTCTTGAGTGTGTTTAGATTTTTCTTTTGTAGAAGGATTCATATCTGTGAATGTGGATCTTTAATATAGAAAGTGTTCATTCAGTACTTTTTTTTTAAGAGTGGGTTTCTTGCTCTGTCACCCAGGCTTGAGTGTAGTGGTGCAATCATAGCTCACTGCAGCCCCATATTTCTGGGCTCAAGTGATCTTTTGGCTTCCGCCTCCTAAGTAGCTATAGGTACACGCTATTATGCCTGGCTAGTTTTTAAATTTTTTTGTAGAAATGAGATCTCACTATGTTGCCCAGATTGGTCTCAAACTCCTGACCTGAAGCAATCCTCCCACAGCCTTCCGAAGTACTAAGGTTACAGGTGTGAGCCACTGTGCCTGGCCTTCAGTAATGATTTTATTTGGAAAAATACTAGAGTTATTTCAGTGGAAACCAGTTTTATGTGCTTCAGTTAAGCCAATTAGTTTTTAAGTGTAGCCACCATAGGGCAAAATTGTTTCCAGGAAAAAATGTTCTCATTATCGGAAGGATAGTAACTTGTCCGTCTTTATCCTTGAATTTGAAGAGAAACAAAACCATCGCTAATATCCAGGATGTCAGGGGATTTGCAAACTAGAGGATATGGTTAATGTCCCAGCTCCTAAAGGACATTAGTGGTGCCTGTGTCTTCTTATCTTCATTGTCCCAAGATGTAATCGGGGTATATTGCATCATTCAAGTTATAAGAATGGACATGTAAGTATAATAGTAAAGTGATATCTTTGGAAATGAGGAATATGAGCAAGGTAACTAGGATAATTTGAAAAGAAAATGTCATTTTTTGGGGGAGGAGTCAAGAGTCTCCCTTTTGTCCAGGCGACAGTGACACAATCATAGCTACTGCAGCCTTGACCACCTGAGCTGAGGTGATCCTTCCACCTCAGCTTCCTGAGTAGTTGGGACTACAGGTGTGCACCACCACACCCGGCTAATTTTTTGGTTTTTTTTTTTTTTGTGGAGATGAGGTTTTGCTATGTTGCCCAGGCTGGTCTCGAACTCCTGGGCTCAATAAAGTTTTCCACCTTGGCCTCCCAAAGTGCTGGGATTACAGGCATGAACCACTGTGCCCGGCCCAGTCTTTTAAACAATGCTTATTAACTGTAACTATATGCACAGTACTGTTACTGGCACCAAAGGATTTACAAAAATGAAAGGCCTTGATGACAAGGAATTCATAATCCTACCTGGGAGACAAAATTAAGACACATGGGACAACTGGAGAGTAATAAGAGTAGTATGCAAATGCTAAATTGATTGAATACCCTTGTTCATATAGAACATTGCTCGTACATACTTTCTGTGTATATTATAGGTGATAGGTGTGACTTATGTGATCCAGATTACTTAGGGAAGATGTTAAGGAGGAATGGGTATTTAAGCTGTGCAAACTGAGACTTTTGCAAGGTGGCAACATAGCTGAAATTTGATTAGGCAGGAACTAAAGTGTAGTTGCAAAAAAGGATGCGGGTTAGGGAAAAGAGAGGCCAAGGAAATAACATTCATATTCCAGTTAATACTGTACCAAACAAAGGAAGCTACTGGAAGGATTAAGATTATGTGGTGATCATGCTGATAAAGAAAGGGGGGACATGTGATTCTTGCTTTCTACCAACTTGGTGGCCTTGAAAGCTGAATTTAGATTGGAGGAGTAAAAGGCATTTTAGGGTGATGACATGAGATAGGACATAACATGAGAGTTAAAGTGCATGCACCAACAAGGAATACATTTAGAAAGCCTATGATAGTAAAAATATGAAGAAATTGGGTTTCATAGAGCCTTTGAACAGGATGATGCTGAGGCAGAATTGCAATTTCAAGACTTATGCAGCAGTTTCTGTTAAGCACTCTCTTAAATGATTCACCTGGGATGAAAGCCATAGATTTGGTTTCTTGGAGACTGGGAAAGTACTGTACCTAACTGAATGTCTTGTCTAAATTCAATATCCCATTACTGTTCCCAGTTTATTGAAGTGTAAAAGAAGACTCATAGGCTCATTTATGAACATGGGAAGTTTTTCGGGTCTTCCTAGAAAAAAGCATCATCATCAAAAGAGCAAAATATATTAGTAGATTTCCTTAATGCTGCATCTTCATCTTCAAGAGAAGTATGTAAGCATCATCTCAAGATGGCCAATTAGAAATAACCCTCCCCCATGCTGTTTCTGTTATTTATTTGGTTTCGTAAGCTTTTTAAGTTTAAAAAGTGATTAAGTGCCCATGCTTTGTGAATTAAAGGTTGCAATTTGTATGAAGTAAAAAGTAATTTAAAAATTTTAAAGTAAAATTAAAAGTAAAGTTTAAATGGTAGTACAGCCCACCCCAGTTTTATGTGCATGGTCAGTAAAAGAAGAATTCAGACTAATACCTCTAACCTTGGTTTTCTTTTCATTTTTGTTTCTCCAGCATGATCGGGAAGGTTTATTGAGCATGGCAAATGCAGGCCACAATACAAACGGTTCTCAGTTCTTTATCACAACAGTTCCAACTCCTCACTTGGATGGAAAACATGTGGTGTTTGGTCAAGTCATTAAAGGAATAGGAGTGGCAAGGATGCTGGAAAATGTAGAAGTGAAAGGTGAAAAACCCGTCAAAGTAAGTAAAGACTTATGATGAAATACACTTGTCCTAGTTGCTGTCTTAATGAAGTGTTGGTGACAGGATCAGGTGATGATTAGCTGCAAAGCGTTAGAGCAGTTTCTGGTATATGAGCCCACATCTGCCACTTTTTCTTTTTAACTGCTTTCTACTATGGGAAAGACTATTAGGGTTGTTTTTTTTTTTTTTTTTTTTTTTGAGTTGGAGTCTCACTCTCTCGCCCAGACTGGAGTGCAGCGGCCACTCCCAGCCACCGCAGCCTCGACCTGCTGGGTTCCGGTGATCCTTCCGCCTCAGCCCTCCAAGTAGCTGGAACTACAGGCGCGCGCTACCACGCCCGGCTAATTTTTGTTGATTTATTGTAGAGATGAGGTCTCGCCTGCCCAGGCGGGTCTCGAACCCGCGGGCTCAGGCAATCCACTCACCTCAGCCTCCCAAAGGCGCGGGATTACAGGCTGAGCCACCGAGCCCGGCTTAGGGTAGTTTTAAATGAGATTTTTTTTTCAGCTTCCATGTGGGTGATCTTTGCCAGATTGTACAAGTCTTCCTATACCTGCAAGACTATAGTCCGTATGAATATTAGAACATGGTAGGAAGGTAGCAAACCTGCAGTCTCTCCAGGGTGGTTCCCTCAACTAGATTGGCCTTGTGTTACTAAACTTCTCTTGGCCTGTTTCCTTATGCTGTCTAGATTACTTGAGGGTTTAGACTAGGTTATCGCTAAGATCCTTGTGCTCTAAATGTCTGAGTCAAATGACAATACTACTACCCAGCCTAAGTGACAGGGTTTTGAGTGGGAATTGGAAGCTCATTGGAGGAGGTAGGCTGTCAGTGAGTGAAAGGAATAGGAGTAAACTGAAACACAGAGGCAGTCACATGGAGAATGATAAAATTGGCAACTTATTTTGTGTTCATTGAGCTCCTGAAGAGCAATAAAATGCTTAATGTAAATAGTGACTTCGTTGTATTAGTTGAAATACCTAAGAGGGTATCATTGTAGTTACAGCAGATAAATGAGCCTCCTGACAGATCTGTGAATTGGACAGTGTTTCACAACTTCAGCTGTGTAGCTTTCCTCTCATTATTATGGTAGTGACTTCTACAATTGAGGATTATTTTTACAGTTGTGCGTTATTGCAGAATGTGGAGAACTGAAGGAAGGGGATGACTGGGGAATATTCCCAAAGGATGGCTCTGGTGACAGTCATCCAGATTTCCCTGAGGATGCAGACATAGACCTGAAAGACGTGAGTACTTGCAGATCAGTCATACTTTACTTCAACACATAAAAATATTTAGTACTAAAAGAGCTTTTGTGTCAGTCTTCATATGATAGAACCTAGCATTAAACTGTATTACTTACTAAAATGCAATATATTTGTATTTTTTTATACAGGTAGATAAAATTTTATTAATAACAGAAGACTTAAAAAACATTGGAAATACTTTTTTCAAATCCCAGGACTGGGATTTGGCCATTAAGAAATATGCAAAAGTCTTAAGGTAATAAAATTTTTTTTTAACAATGTATGTTTAAAAACTTATAAATTGAATTATAAGCTGAAATTTGTAATTACGCATTATATTTTTACAATTGCTCATGAATAACCAGATGTGTTGAAATAGTTGCATTTATTTTGTTTCCCATGCTAACTCTGAGAAATTTCAAAAGACAGAAAAGATTGAAAGAATGGTACATGATTATTTATGTGCCTTTACCTGCATTCACCAATTTTTAATTTTTTCCATTTTTGTTTTTAGAGAACTATCTTGAAAGGAAGTTGTAGATATCATGATACTTTACCCCTAAATATTTCAGCATATATTTCCTTTAAAAAGGACATTTTGCATAACTTCATTATCATTTAATTACCCCCAAAGTAACATTGATAAATATGTAATCCATGTTCAAATTTCCCCAATAGTTTCATTTTTAAAAAAAAACAGGGTCTAAATTAAGATCACCTGTCTTTAGTCACTTTTAATTGTTAATGCCCCCCACCTCCCCTGGTTTTTTATGCATTTGCTTTTTTGTGGCATCCTAATCAACTGATTTAAGACTACCATCTGGTCAGGCGTGGTGACTCAAGCCTGTAATCCCAGCACTTTGGGAGGCCGAGCCGAGAGGATTGCCTGAGTCCCGGAGTTCGAGATCAGCCTAGGCAACTTGGTGAGACCTCATCTCCACAATAAATCAAAAAATTAGCTAGGGGTGGTGACGTGTGCCTGTAGTTCCCGTTACTTGAAAGGCTGAGGTGGAAGGATCGCGTGAGCCCAGCAGGAAAAGGCTGCAATGGCTGTAAGCGTGCCACTGCACTCCAGCTTGGGCGACAGAGTGAGACTCCAACTCAACAAACAAAAAAGACTACTGTCTGCGTATGTTTGTTTCCTTAAAGTTAGCTTGAAGTTAAATATTTTGGCAAGAGAACCTAGGTAGGTGATGTGTATTTCCTATGACATTACATCCTGAAAACCCATGTCAGTTTGGCCTGTTTTGAGTTTGGGCATTTGATTAAAGTGGTATCAGCTAGAAGTGTGTTACAAAAGTGCCATTTTTCCTTTATAAATGATAAGTCTGAGGTAGTTCTGTGAGATTATGTGACTGTTCAGTCTGCAGCAACCTTTTCCACACAATGTTTTTAGCATCATAGAAAATCCTTGCCTCATTCAGTTATTACATTGATTTTTCTTATTTTGTCATTCTACAGTTATTAGCTAGCATTCTTATGTTTCCTACAGCCCGTGTCTCCCGGGCCCTACCTTCTTTAGTGTCACTGAACCCGTGGATAAATTTTTCCTTTTTAATTGTGATGGGGTCTCACTGTGTTGCCCAGGCTGGTCTCACGTGATCCTCCTGCCTCAGCCCCCCTAGTACCGGGACTACGGGTGCCACCACCACACCCAGATTGTGTATGTTTTTCTTTTTGAGTCAGTGTCTCACTCTGTTACCCAGGCTAGATTGCAGTGGCACGCTCACAGCCACTGCAGCCTCAACTTCCTGGGCTCAGGTGATTCTTCTGCCTTAGCCTTCCAAGTAGCTGGAGCCATTGACATGCACCACCACACCTGGCTAGTTTTTGATTTATTGTAGAGATGAGGTCTCGCCAAGTTGCCCAGGCTGGTCTTGAACCCCCGGGCTCAGGTAATCCTCTTGCCTCTGCCTCCCAAAGTGCTGGGATTACAGGTGGATGTTTTTCAATTCAGTTTGTTAGTATATGATTATCATCATTCTTTCTGATGCCCACAGGGTTCCAAATTTGTCCTATTAGTCTGTGAGCACATGCTCACTGTGCACAGATAATTGTTCCAGGCTTATCTTATGGTTTACCTTGCTTTCAGATCTGGTTTCAGTAGTTTCTCCAAGGAGCTCCGCTTTGAGAAAGGAAACCTACAAACCAAATTCTGGGGGACAGGTGTGCTCCGTTTCTGGGCCCTTTTCAGTGGGCAGTTCAAAATCGACACCACAGGATTCTGCAGCTTTCCCCATCAGGTTCCCTTCTCCCATTGTGAGAATCCTGTTTCCAGACATTATGTTGTCAAGGACGTAATGGGTGGGGCGCCTGAGTTTTAAAAATGGAGAAGTGAGCCGGCTCAGTGGCTCAGCCTGTAATCCCGCACCTTGGGAGGCTGAGGTGAGTGGATTGCCTGAGCTCGTGGGTTCGAGACCTGCCTGGGCAACTTGGCAAGACCTCATCTCTACAATAAATCAAAAAATTAGCCGGGTGTGGTAGCGCACGCCTGTAGTTCCAGCTACTTGGAAGACTGAGGCGGAAGGATCGCCGGGAGCGGCCACTGCACTCCAGTCTGGGCAACGGAGTGAGATTCCAACTCAAAAAAAAAAAAGAAATGGAGAAGTTTTACTAGGGCATAATCAATATGGAAATTATCCTAAATTGGCCTCTTGAAACACTTTTGGGGGAAAAGTTAGAACAAATAAGACTTTTTAAAAAGCTTCTAAAGAAAAGTAATGAGTGGTCATTAAGATCACATTAGTTAAGGTCACTGTTAGCATTTGATGAGCTTTTTCTATCAGAAGTGACATAACACTGACAGTGTTGAAGTAGCAGAGCAAGTCTTGTATATGTGGATTACACACTGATTTTATTAATAATGTGCTCTCCAGGTATGTTGATAGCTCCAAGGCTGTTATTGAGCAAGCAGAGAGAGCCAAGCTACAGCCAATAGCTTTAAGCTGTGTACTGAACATTGGTGCTTGTAGGCTGAAGATGTCAAATTGGCAGGGAGCAGTTGATAGCTGTCTGGAGGTAAGTCTGCTTGATTGAACTTTTTGAAGTTTCCTAAAAGTTTTTTAGTAAGAAAAGCAATTTTATACACATTAACATATCTTATTGCATAGGGCCTAATATAATAAGACTTGATAAAACATGATTTAAGTCTTTTTGTCTCTAAATATTGTTGACCTTCAGTTTCTTTCTCTAGTTCATTATTTTGCTTATAATACTGTTGTTACTTAGTATCTATGAAGATACTTCTTTTTCTCAGAGCTTATGTATCAGCTTATATATTTATTTAAGAACACCTGCTATGTGCTAGGCATTGGGAGACGAATCCGGGAATGATTAAGGATGGGGGTTGTGGGGTCAGTTGAATTTTTCATTAGATCTCAGCCGCTCACTAGCTTTGTTGTCTTGAATGAATCTCTGGTTTTGCCTACCCTATGGGGTGACTATGTAAGATTATAGAACACAGTGTAAGGCATTTAGTATAGTGCTTGGCACATTTTAAGCACCTAATAGAGATTAGTTTGTTTTAATTAAAAGATCCAAACCCTCAAGAAGCTTAACAGATTTGGGATAGGAAGGGGTCGATTTCAATTTAGAGTTATCAGGACTTGTATAGGGAGAGGTGGCTACTATTGGAACAGGCAGAAAGATCATCTGTCTTTATGAGGGCTGTCCAGGTATGCTGATACTGCTAGAATATGGCAGCATTACCTTCCTCAAATAGAGCAGTTATGACTCTCTTCCCTGTTGTGTAGTTTGAAAAATCTTCCAAACTAAGCATTGTATGTATTGCATATTAAGCTATGTACCTAGATGAGCTAGGCTCAGAGCAAGTAGAACTGAAATGCGATCCTAATTTGGTAGGGTAGGTGGTGAAATGGATAAGAATATACAACAGGGAAAAACTCATTAAAGGAAAAGATTGGCCTTTGCTCTGGATTTCTTCTTTACCTTTGTAAGGCAGATGATACATGCTCTTTGGTAAAATCCGAGTATTGGCCTTTAAAAGATGTAGTGTAAACAAAAAATATTATTTTTAAAACTGTTTTGGGGAAAGAACTGAAATAACCTAGTCTCTCGTGTTAAATGGCCTTTCCTGAGAAAGGTCTTCTAAAAGTTTGGATTTTAAGTAAAAGAGTGTACACAGATTTTTATTCAAAATGATTTTCTCTTACAAATACATTAGTTAAGGCCGCATCAGGAGATAGAATTCAGTAAGTGCCTCCTCCTGTGTTTCATTTTGTGCCCTCTACTGATGGAAGTGGCATGGTGCCCACTGGCAGGGGAGAGCCTGCTCACAGCTGCCAGCTCCACTTACATAGAACATTGAAGGATGAGTTTGGAGTTGACAGGGAGTAAATTGAGATCTAGCACATACATTTAATGTTTACTTAGATATAAATGTTAACTTTATATATTTTTTGTAGGCCCTTGAAATAGACCCATCAAATACCAAAGCACTGTACCGCAGAGCTCAAGGATGGCAAGGATTAAAAGAATACGATCAGGCATTGGTAAATTTTGTTTTAACTATTTAATTTTTAAAAACTGACAACCACCTTTATAAATCATACACCTAACTTTTCTTAAATGTTTTTTCCAATGAAAGGCTGATCTTAAGAAAGCTCAGGAGATAGCGCCAGAAGATAAAGGTGAGTTGGGAGTTTTTATAGTGGAAGTTCATTTTGTTCTTTGAAAATGTATCCTCATGAACCACTGTTCACTTTGCCAAATATTAGATATTTATTGTTCAACAGCTATTACAGAATGCCTGCTGTTGGGCCAGGCACCGGTCATATAGCTGAGTGAGACAGGTTCCCTGCCCTCATGGAGCTTACATTCTAGTGCCCCTCAAGAATGTGCTCATTGTTCCAATATCTGAATACTGTTTGTTCTATGGTATCATTAAAAACTCAGCCCGAAAAGATCTGGTATTCATGGCAAATTTAACATCTGGGATTGTTACATGAGTTAAATGGCCATAACCTAGTATTCTGTCTACTGGTTATGTTTTAGAAACTAGGACAAAAATAAGCTTTTTCAAATAAACCACCTATGAAGAGGGTCACTAGATCTGGATAGTAAAAGATCTCTTTGGTCTCTTTATTGCTAAAATGAAACAAGGGAAGCAGTTGCTGCCCGCTCAGATGGAGAGTGAGAGGGCAAGTCTTGATACCACATTCTTGCAGGCAACAGTCTGGAAAGAACTATGCTTCATGATCCTTATGTGATTTCTCTTACAGTAGATTTTCTGTTATGAGGACTCAGTTACTTTATGGAGGAGTTGTGTCAGAAGAGTTAAAACTATCATCTTAAATGTTTGTTAGTAACCCTAATTTTTTGAATGTTTTAAGAAATTGACTCATATTACCTATTTATTTTGCAGCTATCCAGGCTGAATTGCTGAAAGTCAAACAAAAGATAAAGGCACAGAAAGATAAAGAGAAGGCAGTATATGCAAAAATGTTTGCTTAATAAGGATTCAGTTTTGCTTAAACATTATGTGTTGACTGTATAAAGGCAAATGTAAGAGTTTTGTCCATCGTATCCCTAGTGTGGTTTGGTTCTCTTTGATACCTTGTTCCCCATTGTTAGGAGTACTGATAAGAGTTCAGTCTTAATAAAAGTGTTACACAATACAGTGCAGTTGTTTTTAGTGGTTATATTACTCACAAAGTATGGTATCTAGTCAGTTTTTAAACTCCTAAAGGCACATCTTTTTGAATAAGTAGATGAAAGCTTAAATTTGTATGTCTATATTGTTTCCTTTAAGTCTTTGATGTATCTGGGGTTGGTTTGTGCTGGTTTTTACACTTAAAGTTGGGCAAACTTTTCTTCAAAAGACTAGACTGTAAAGTTTTTAGGCTTTTAAAACCATGTAGCCCATTACAACTATTCGACTCTGCAGCTGTAATTCAAAATTAGCTATAGATAGTGTGTAACCAAAGGGTATGGCTATGTTTCAATAAAAGTTTATTCATAGAAAGTGAGCTGGATGCCAGCCTCTTATATGTGCTAGTGTATATATTCGTTTCTATACTTGAAGACTTTTAAATTTGGCAAGTCAAATGCATAGTAAAATCCAATAGTGTTGCTACTGGTACTGAATCTTTGGAGAACTGAAGATGTAAGATGCTCCATCATTGTTACAAAGTTTTATTTAAGAGAAATGTTCATAGTTTTTTATGGGACAGTTTTGGGTATAGTATAAAATTTTTATTTCACTGATTTTGCAACCATTCTAATCAATAATATGCTGAAAGACATGCTGACACCTGCTAGCCTCTAAACATCTGAAAGTCAGCTTGCCATACTTTTTAAGAAACCAGCTACCAAATGTACCTGCAAAGGCAGTGTAGTTTACATTCCATTGTAAGCAGGGCCTCCTCCACCTTCTGGTACCACCCAGTTAATATTCTGACTTGGGTCTTTAATATCACATGTTTTACAATGCACACAGTTCTGAGCATTTATCTGTAACCGAAATCCATCACCTTGCTCCAAAGGTACAAATTCATAAACTCCTGTAAAATAAAAAGTAACAAGTACCACATTTTTAAAATTGTTAAATGTAAAAGTAGAAATTAAAGTCCTGGAAGCAGCTACAGAAACCTTTAAGGCTGCTTTCTGATTGTTTACACATAGAGGACATTATGAAGATCTTGGTGTGTGCTGTTGCTGTTTATTATAAATTACACGTACATGATAAAAGGAAGTACAGAATTAGTCTTGCAAGAGTACTAGACATCTAAGTCTGAGTTCTACATACAGTAGTCCCAACTTAGCCACAGGGGATACATTCCAAGACCCCCAGTGGATGCCTGAAACCTCTGGCAGTACCAAGCCCACTGCTGCCAATCACAACATGTTTGTGTCTCTCATAAATGGGGTGCCTTTTCTACCTTAAGTAAGCACTTACACACACTGTGGCTGTAACTTTTGCAGTTGAGTTGTGACAGCAAAACTAGCATGCGTTTGTATTTATTCCTTCACAATTTCACAGATTTTTAAAATTTTTTTTGGTCAGGGTCTCACTCCCCCAAACGAGTGTAGTAGCATGATCATGGCTCACAGCCCTGATCTCCTAGGCTCAAACTATCTCCCCACCTCGGCCTCCTGAGTGGTTGGGGCAACAGGCGTGTGCCACCATTCCTGGCTAATTAAAAAAAAGAGCCGGGCTTGGTGGCTCAGCCTGTAATCCCGGGCCTTTGGGAGGCTGAGGTGAGTGGATAGCCTGAGCCCGCGGGTTCGAGACCCACCTGGGCAACTTGGCAAGACCTCATCTCTACAATAAATAAATAAATAAATCAGCCAGGCGTGGTAGCGCGCGCCTGTAGTTCCAGCTACTTGGAAGGCTGTGGTGGAAGGATCGCCGGAGCCCAGCAGGTCGAGGCTGCGGTGGCTGGGTGTGGCCGCTGCACTCCAGTCTGGGCGACAGAGTGAGACTCCAACTCAAAAAAAAAAAAAAAAAAAAAGATTTTGTAGAGACTATATTATTGCCCAGGCTGGTCTCTGGGCTCAAGCAATCCTCCAGCCTTGGTCTCCTAAAGTGCTGGGATTACAGGGGTGAGCCACTGCGCCCTGCCATTAGATTTATTCTTACCCTAAATTTTAAGGAACTCAGCATATTTTTTCTTTTTATATTTTTTGGTGGAGACAGGTTCTGTTGCCCAAGCTGGCTTCAAACTCCTCAGCTCAAGTGATTCTCCCACCTCGGTCTCTCAAAGTGCTGGGATAACAGGCATAAGCCACCATGCCCAAACTTTTCTTTTCTCAAATTAATAACTTTAGCCTTTTCACTGAAAGGAAGTACTTTATGGCCTCTCTTTGGCCTATGTGAATTGTCAGCATCACTACTATTGTGTTTTGGGGCCATTAATTAAAATAAGGGTTGAACAAAAGCACTGTGATACTACCAGAACCAAGACAGCTACCAAGTGACTAACGGGTGGGTGGTGTAAACAAGCATGGATATTCTGGGTGGGACAAGGCAGGATTTCATCATGCATCATCAGAATGGTGCAAAATTGGAAACATGAGTTGCTTGCTTCTGGAATTTTTCATTTAATATTTTCAGACCATGGTTGACTGGGTAATAGGGGACTGACATATATGCTGTAGCTGAAAAAACCACTTAGATCCAGTTCTTACTTTAGAGAGTTTAAAACCTTCTGTGATAACAAAATGATTATTTAAAAAGTCAAAGAACAGTCACTGTTTCTAGTCTCTTTGAAGAATGTACTGATTTTCACACATGAATGCTGTCTGTTTTACCATATCATCTGGGACTGGTTCACCAAGATTTCAGTTGAAAGCTCTGCCCTAAAAGATACAGTATTCTTGGTGAATTTAAAGTTGGGACCATTCCTTGGTCTGAATGTGCGCCATAACCTGCCACTCTAGCCATGCACCTGCACAGTACATATGAACTGCCGTGACAATGACTTCAGAAAGTCACATGAACATGAAGAAAGAGATATTCTTTTGTGTTCCAGAATCCTCATCTTAGGGTAGACATGGAAAAGCTTTTTTTGGAGAAACATCTGAACTAGGCTTAAAAATTCCCTACTAACACTGCTAGGTAGAGTATAAGTTTCCTAAAGGAAGATGGATGAAAAGTCATTTACAATAATTTCCAAGCAAGAGAAGGAGATACATAAATTGTTTCTTAAATAATGAAATTCTATTTCTGAAATGTTTAAAGCAAACATTTACATTAATATGTAGGAATGTATAGACGTCATGACTGACCTGCAGGACAGAAGCGCTGTTCAGGCCCATCGTAGACTGCCAGATTTCTATTCACAGGGATGCTGTCGTCCTTTAAGGTTAGGTGTGCTGGCTGGTCATGTTCATGATTAGTGCCACTCAGAGCCACAGAAGACAAGAGGTCAAAGCTGATCTGTCCGTCAGGCTTTGGATACTCAATAGGTGTGCAGTCCTTGGCTGGCTTGAGCTGACCAGAGTCAGAACCTTCAATGGTTTGGGGGAAATGTTTAAAAAAATATTGTGAAGTACTTTCCGAAGCATGTTCTTATAAAAACTTGAAAATATACCAAGGAAATATGACTAACCTTCTTATAAAAAAGAATATACTGTTATTTTAAAGACAGTGAATTTATAATTTATTAAGCAAGTTTAAAATATTAAAGTAAAAGATCAGATTACTTTCTCCACTAATGGATAGCATTCTAACACTCATGAATTTCTAATGATTAGTAACAGTCACACTCTCGAATATGTTCAAATTACCTTTATGTTTTAGAGTCCAGGGCTCCATTCCTCTAAATATCCAGTAGAATATTCCAGTGTAAATCATCCCTCCGTATACACCCAGGAGTCCGTGACAGGACGGTCTTATATTTCTAACAGAATATAGCTCTTTCCATACCCATGATTTCTTCAAATTGTCCTCATACTCAGGTACATGGAGTCCTTTGATTAAAAACATGAAATGTTAAGTGTGAAACTGCCCAAAGGTGCATAATACTCTACTGTCAAGATATTTTTCTACTAAAATATCTGATTAGTAAATCTTAATTTTTAAAAATGTGGTGGTCATGTAAGACCACACTTTTGTCGACATCTTCCAAAAAAGGTAACCATTTGAGATTATATAATGTTTCTTTTTTGAGTTGGAGTTTCACTCTGTTGCCCAGACTAGAGTGGAGTGGCACACTCCCGGCCACTGCAGCCTCAACCTGCTGGGCTCTGGCGATCCTTCTGCCTCAGCCTTCCAAATAGCTGGAACTACAGGTGCATGGCACCATGCCCGGCTAACTTTTTAAAAATTTATTATTGTAGAGACGAGGTCTTGCCAAGTTGCCTGGGTGGGTCTCGAACCCGTGGGCTCCCAAAGTGCTGGGATTATAGGCTGAGCCACTGAGCCCGGCCGGCAATATATATTGTTAATAGGCAGTAAGGCAGTTGATTTCTTCAATTGGCAGCATGGAAAAATAGTTTCAGATTTCAGTGAATCTGTAAAAGAAGCTTAAGATAAAATGTACATGCTACCTAGAAGAATGAAAAATTGTGTTATTTATCACTGAAATTACTTATACCTGTTATGGGTCAAGTATGTCCCTGCAAAAATAGATTTTGAAGTCTTAACCCCTAAGTACCTCAGACTTACCTTAACACTAAGGTGGCTGCACAGAGAATCAGTTAAGGAAGACTGGGGTATAGTGGCTCCCTAATCCAGTACAACTGGTGTCCTTACAAGACACAGAGAAGACAGAGTTGGGTGCTCTTGCCTATAGTCCCAGCTACTTGGGGGATGAGGTGGGATGACTGCTGAAGCTCAGAAGTTGAAGGCTAATCATGAGCTGTGATCACACCACTGCAATCCAGCTGGGTGGAGAGCAAGACCTTGTCTCTTTTAAAAAAAACAAACTACTCCATAGGGCTTGAAGTGAGTGAGTACATGCAGAGTACTTTTGTGCATGTGGTCAGCTCCATGTACATGTTAACTCCATGTGGGTCTTGTCACAGCTCCACGTATGTGTTAACTCCACATGCATACTGTCAGAGCTTCATGTGTGTCAGCTCCATGTGTTTACTGTCATAGCTCCACATGTGTTAAATCCATGTGTTTACTGTCAGTGTTCCACATGTTAACTCCATGTGTGTACTGCCATAACTCCATATTTGCATGCTGTTATGTACATGTTAACTTAATTTGCATGCTGTCATAGCTCCACATGTGTGTTAACTCCATGTGTGCACTGTCATGGCTCCATATATGTGTTAACTGCATGTGTGTGCACTGTCATCTGACACAGATCACAAGCAATTTACGTAAATGGCTACAAAAAAAACACACACAGAAGATGGCCAGGTGAAGATGGAGGCAGAGGCTGGAGTTAGACTGCACCAGTCAGAATGCTTGGGGCTGTCAGAAGCTGGGGGAGGCAAGACAGGATTCATACTTCAAGGAGTACAGCCCTGCTGACACTTCAATTTTGGACTTCTAGCACAATAGTTTCTGTTGTTTTAAGCCATTCGGTTTATGGCACTTTGTGACAGTAGCCCCAGGAAACCATAACAATACCTACAACTTGGTCCATGTGTTTGTATTTAGGGGACGAGCTTGGTTGCTCTCACTGCCTCTGGAGACCTCTAAGGGGTATGCTCTTTCCAGCTGCTGTCTGCAGCTCTGGCTCCATTCCCTTTCCTTTGGGGCCTCGCTCCTCAGTCTCTGGTGATGGACTGGCTGCAGAACTCTCTGTGTGTGGCACTACATGTACATGGTACAGTTCAAGTGTAGCTGGTAGTGCAACAGGGAAGGATACTTGACAGGAAAATTAGAAACAAGTTCTACTGCCAATTGCTACACTCCCCCTTAGCTACTCTGCTCTCCCTGAAGAGTCCTCTTGCCTTTTCCACCTTCTGGCTTATCTCCCCCACCCTACATGCCAGACCTCCTTCCCTTCAAGCAGAACTGGAGGCACAGCCACATGTCTAACCAGGGGAGGAATCGTTATTGGAGTCTAAGAAATGGGCTCATTTATCAAGCACCTGATGAGCTTCTACTGTGTGCTGGGTGTCTAGGATTCACAGTGAATGAAGTCGCCCTACTTGAAGTTTTCATCCAAGTGGAGAGACACAGACAAAGTGGATAAACAAGTAAGTTACATTGTGTGTCCAAAGTGGGAAATGTGTTGGGAGAGACAGTACAGGAGACTGTGCTCTGTGTGCTGCAAATGAAGACAGGGCCACTGTGCCAGAGTGAAGGTGGACCAAGGCAAAAGGGAGTGAGGGAGCCAGCCTCAAGTAGAAACCAGAAGCCGGGCAGGCTCAGCAAGTTCCCAGAACCGTGAGACACCAGTGTGGCTGGAGCAGGGTCAGAAGAAATGGAGGTGGGGGGTGGGGATTTGGAATTTGAGAAAAACAGACTCACTAGAGGGTCTTTTTAGATTAGGGGCTTCCAGGTTGTAAGGGCTGGCTGTTCCCCTCCCCCACAGTGGAAGGGCCATGTGCCTGTGCTTGCAAAGCTTGCTAAGGAACAGGTGGCTGATCCTATCTTCTGTGAGGTTACAGAGACCCGGGACTTGCAAGGTGTCCTTTGTGTATATTGCATGTATGCCGGATAAATGCAGCACTGGCAAATGTGAAATAGTTTCCAGGCAGGTGGGACACCGCTGGACGTCTCTACTTTGTTTTCTGAATGGAAAAGGACACTGCCATGAAAGCCTTTGACTGCAATTACTTAGAAGAGAGTATGTTGTTTTCTTGGCATAGCATGATACAATATATACCTTTTGATGTCAACTGAAATGGATATAACCTGGCAATTTTCTTTCTTATTCCTAAATAGAAATCTCTTACCTATTGTCTTTGATTGGAGATTTTCACTAGTTAGTTGATTAAAAATAGATTCTGCTGCCAAAACTCCACTCTTCATTGCTGTGTGGGTACCTTTGATCTTGGGAACATTCATAAAACCAGGACTGCAGCCAATTAGTAAACCACCAGGAAAGGTGAGTTTTGGTATAGACTGAGGAAAGAAAGGTTCAGAATACATTAAACAAGCAACGTTGAACACTTCAAATCACAGTCTTAAAGTCTTCTAGGGCTGAAGGGAAAGGCTGAAAAACAAACCCGTGAAAACAAATTGACCAAAGGGAAAAGAGCAAGGGCAGTTTTCCTTTTCCTCCCTAGGAGTGGAGGTTAGGACTGTTACTGTTTTTCTGTTAAAGTTTTACCTCTTCCCTCCCCATGAGACAGATCTACATGGGACAGATCTAAGACTAAAGCAAAAGCATGTTTTAAATAAAATGTTTTATTTATACATATTCAGATCATAGTTAAAATATTCTCTAAACCTAAATGACCATTATCTAAATTGTGATTTGCTTGCAAATCAAAACCACAATGAAATATATATCACCTTACCCTAGTTAGGATGGCTACTATAAAAAAGACAAAAAATAATATGCAGGCAAGGATGTGGTGAGAAGTGAGCTGTTACATGTTGGTGGGAATGTACATTAGTACAGCCATAATGGAAAACAGCATGGAGGTTCTGCAAAAAGTTAAAAATAGAACTACTGTATGATTCGGCAGTCCCACTGCTGGGTATGTAAACAAAGGAAATGAAATTGGTATGTTAAAAAGACGGCTGCACTCTCATGTTTACTGCAGCACTATTCACTTACCGTGATTACCAAGATATGGAATCAACCAAAGTGTCCATCAATGGGTAAATGGACAAAGAAAATGTGCTGTGTGAGGGGGGATCCAAAGAAGCCAGAATTCATAAAAAATTGTGTATTTACTCTTACATGTTTAAAATTTCAGTCACCTTCAAAGTACTCTCCATTTGATGCAATACACCTGCTTTTCCCACTGCTCAAAACAATTTCTGAACTCAATCAGTGCTTCTTTTAGTGCTTCTGCTAGTTTTTGTTTCACCTCTTTCACATCAGCAAAATGTTTCCCTTTGAGGACTTTTTCATCCAGGGAAACAAAAAAAGTCACTCAGGGCGACATCAGGTGAATAGGGATGGTGGGGTATGGGGGTCATGGTGTTTTTGGTTAAAAACTGCTGAACACTCAGCGCAGTGTGGGCAGGCGTGCTTGTAAATAACCCATCATGAACTGAACAGACACCTTCAAAGAATCTCCAAAAAGAAATTCACTGGAACTGACTGCAGTCTCTCACAACAACGCTAGTTGCTACACTGATGCTGATGAGTTCCTAGGACACTTACCTAGCAGGGGAAGCATGTACTATAAGGAGCCCCGCCCTCCAAAAAATAATTCTGGTTTTTTTTGGATCACTCCTCATATATACATAGGGAAATACTATTTCACCATAAAAAAGAATAGAATTCTATCATTCAACATAGATGAGCCTGGAAGACACTATGTTAAGTAAGTTCAGCACAGAAAGACAAATACTGCATGCTCTTACTCATATGTGGAAGCTAAGAAAGTTGATCTCATAGAAGTGGAGTATGGAACAGATACCAGAGGCTGGGAAGGGTAGGGGAGAGGGGGGATACAGAGACTGGTTAACAGATACAAACTTACAACTACACAGGAGTAAGTACTTGTGTTCCATAGCACTATAGGGTGACTACAGTCAACAATAATTTATTGTATTTTTTCAAATAGCTAGAAGAGAGGATTTTGAATGTTACCAACACAGAGAAACGCTAAAGGTTTGAGGTGATGGGTATGCTAATTACCCTGATTTGATCATTATACATTGTGTACCTGTACCAAAATGTCACATTGTACCCCCCAAAAGTGAACCCAAATGTTTAAAAGGGCATTAAAAAATTGTGATTTGCTTTTATACGCATTCTGGGTAATACATGACTTACAAAGGATACTATATACACTTTTTATTTTACTTTGAAAGCTCAGGACACAAACCTGTGATCCATTCATAGCAGTGCCATGACTAGCTACCGCCCTAAATATATTTTTGATTAACTTAATGTTGAATTTCCAAAATAAATTTTTTTAATTACTTAATTTATTATAAAGATGTGGGGTACAATTCAGGGTTAGGTATACAAACTTTAATCATGCAAGTACTCTTGTTGACGAGGTATGCCCCTCCTTCCCCTAGCAGTTTCCTTCAACTGCCAATCCCACCCCCCTCCCCTGACAGTTTTCCACTACTGCCAATCGCTTTCTCATAGCATTATGATTGTTCAAGGTCACCTTATGAGTGAGAACATATGGAACTCAGTTCTTTGTTTCTGTGATGAATCACTGAGTATGATTGGACTTCAGTATACATTTCTGATAATGTATAGCCATCCTGATTAGGGTA
>CAUYQG010200542.1:0-21484 GCA_963574415.1 Tarsius wallacei | reverse complement strand
CCCCTGGGGCGCTGACATGTGCTATTGTTGTTTTTTTTACTGTTCTTTTTAGTACATATTCGCCAATCCTTTTTTCCTCCAATCTGGTGTTATTTATATTTAATATTTTTTTTTTTGGTTTTTTTTTTTTGGTTTTTTTTGGAGTCTCACTCTGTCACCCAGACTGGAGTGCAGTGGCACACTCCCGGCCACTGCAGCCTCGACCTGCTGGGCTCCGGCGATCCTTCCACCTCAGCCTTCCAAGTAGCTGGAACTACAGGTGCGCGCCACCACGCCCGGCTAGTTTTTGGTCTATTGTAGAGATGAGGTCTCGCCAAGTTGCCCGGGCAGTTCTCGAACCCGCAGGCGCAGGCAATCCACTCACCTCGGCCTCCCAATGTGCTGGGATTACAGACTGAGCCACCGCGCCTGGCCAGCTTTTTTTTTTTTTTCTTGGAAAAAAATTGCACTTAATTTGATGGTATTAATACCCAAATCTACATACCTCCACCAATGCTTCCATTGTGCCCCCAGTGCTCATACTTAAAAGATTATTATCACCTTTATCTTACTGTCTCCTCACAGCTAGTCACTCACCAAATCTTGCTGATCCTTTCTTTGAGATACCTTTGAGATTTTTTTAACCCACCTGGAGCACCCTAAGCCAGATGTCTCATATTGCACACTTGGATAACAAAACAAGCATCTTTGGGGTCTTCATGCTTTCTTCTCTGTTAAAATCATCTGAAAACAACTTCCCTAGTACGCATCACATCCAACTATTTCTCAGGCTCCAGAACTCAAAGTGAGAATATATTGCTTCTCAAAATAAAGTCAGGTGCTACAGAAAGCCTTGAAAATGGTGTGTTATCAGGTCCATTTTATCAAGCATATTATCTTCCCCTTGGCCCCTCCTAAGCCAGCAAGGCTAGCTCTGTGATGGCTCAGTGCTCTCTCCTGTCCTCACTGTTGATGGTCTTGCCACACCTAATCACAGCTTTTAAGTGTCTTTTAAGTTCTTTTTTTGCTAGTTAAACTCCATTATATTTTTAACGACCAATATCGCTTGCCCCTACAATGTTCTTTCCCAAAGCCCCAACATAGCACTCCTTTTGCTGTATTTTTAAACATTTCCTTACAGACATTCTTAAATGTTCACTTCCTCCATTAGAGTTAAAAGCCAATCTACCAGTGGCTATGAACAGGCAGCCTGCAGATCAAAATAGGCCTCCTGAGGTACTCTGAATCTCATAGAGTTAAAAACTCTAATTGGCTCTAAACCCTTAAATAGACAGAGATTCTCCTTAAAATAGAAATACATCCTGTGATAGGCAGAATAATTGTCCCAAAGGCCCGAAACACCCATGTCTTCATCCCCAGAACCTGTGACTATTGTATCCTACATGGTGAGATGGTTAATTTTATGTTTCAACTTGACTGGGCTAAGAGGTGCCCAGGTAGCTGATGAAAACTTGTCTCTGGATATGTCTGCATTGCTGGGTGTGTCTGGGTGATTAGCATTGGAATCACTGAGTAAAGAAGATCAACTGGCCCTCACCAATGTAGATGGCCCTCCTCTAATCTGTGGATGGCCTGAATAGAGTAAAAAAGCGGAGAACAGACAAAAGAGCACTTCCACTCTCTTGGCTCGAGCTGGGACCTCTTTTCTCTCCTGCTCCTGGGCATCTGCTCTCCCATTTCTTGGGCTTTAAGACTCAGGCCAGGACTTACACTATCAGCCCTCTGACACGGAGGCCCTCAGACTCAGACTGGAAACAGCACTGCCTTTCCTGACTCTCCAACTTGCAGACAAGGTAATGTCTTAGCCTCCATGACCAAGTGAGGTCATTCCTATAATAAATCCCTTCATAGACATCCCGTTGCTTCTGCTTCTCTGGAGAACCCTGACTAATGACCATGGCAAGGAGGAATTAAGGTGCTAATAGACTAACATTAACATAAAGACCATCCTGGATGACCCAAGTGGGCACAAGGTAATGTACAAGTGTCCTTTACATGCACAAGAGGAAGGCAGCAGCATCCCATGTCAGAAGAACACAGGGCAAGAAAGATGTGCTACATCATGTCTGACTTTGAAGATGGACTGTGAGTGGCTTCAGGAAGTGGAAAAGGCAAGGAGAAGAATTTCGCCTAGAGCCTCTAGGGAGAGCAAGCCCTGTGACATCTTGGTTTTAGCCCAGTGAGACCCACCTCAGGTTTCTCCTCCAGAACGCTAAGATAACACATTGGTACTGTTTGGTGGCTACAAAAAGCACGTGTGAGCACATGAGGCTCCTAATGTCCATTTCAGCAGTCCCCAGAGCTGAGTGGTGTTTGCACACACTCTAGTTCACCACAGTCACCACCTCCTCCCACTTCTGACACCATAAGTATTTGGCTTCACGGCACCTAGAAGAACTTTCCAGTAACTAGATGGCCAAGAGAAATACTAACACTATTCTGCTCAATATTTTAGGCTATTAAAAAAAAAGTAATGGGAAAATGTGTACATGATTGAATGAGCATTACAGAATATTACGTCTGCAAAATATGGCTCATGAAATTGTAGTGTGAGGCCTGGCTGTAGCCTTATATGTGTTGCAGAGTGGAAATGTTTAGATAGACAATGGCAGGATTTCCGTAGGGCTGAATAATTCTGCTAAAGCAGAAAGTGCGAGCATCACAGGACATTCTAAGCTTGAAATGGAAAGAACAGTCATGCGTCGACACAGTCCCCCACAGACACCCGAGCTCATTAAGCATGTGTTCCTCATCCTGTTATTGAAGAACATCTGAGCTAGTGTTCTGCAAAATGAACAACTCCATATGTCCAGCACTACCCATTTTCGTGTGTGCTACAAGTCTGAAAAGATACTAACCAGTGCTCTCCTCCCAGACCAAATTCAGACGTTGAAAGCTTTTTATAATCTTAGAACTGCCTTGTTTGAGCCTGAAAGCTTTAGAGAACATTTTTGTTGTGAATGGTGAAATAGTCATTTCAGAATTCCTGTGATTTGGAAACAGGTAAAAAGAAATCTAGGCTGCAATGATTTGAAAACAAAATAGACTCAAAGACTGAAAGCCAATAAAATGTCGCTTTTGTAAGTGAAATGAAACCTCTGGATTCTTGTGGTCAGGCCCTCACATCTGAGTCTTGGTCAACCAGGACATGCCACTAGAGATATATATATTGCTAAACCCAGAGGCTGCCCCATTCCTGAACTTTTGGCTAAAGATTAAGGTGATAATCACCATTCAGACTTTTCTGAATAGTTTAAAGGTGAACTGCATTTCAGAATAAGCACTTATTGCAATCTCATAAAGCTGTTTTAGCACCTTCTTTTCCCTACAACAATTATTCTTTTGAAAAGTGAGCCATGATTTTTTTCTTGAGGCAATTATTATGGAAATCCAATAGATGTCATGATGACGGAATTCTAGCCTAATGTCCACATTCAGTAGCTCAGCCTTTAATTGCCACAGACTCGTCATTCTACTCTTTGAATCTCTCCCTTAGAACGGCTGCCACTCAAGGTCACCTACTGAATATGAGGTGTCCATGATGAAAACCGTACGTGTTCTATAGCTAGAGTAATCCGCGTTTGTGAACTTATCAAATATGAACCCAAACAAAGAGCAGAAAACTCACTGTTCCGTGGCCCTTTGGTGTGAAATTGAATAAGTTAGCCCAGCACCTGTTCACGGAGTTCCGTGAAAGAATAACTGCTTGAGATTTTCTCCCCACTGTGAATTCACTCTCTAAAATGGCTACTTTTGAAGCCATTAGCCTTTCCAATAATTAAATTTGAATCACCAGGGGAGACTCCAAATTCAAGTACAGAGCTAATATTCACTGAATCACTGCTATTTGGCAAGGATTTTCCTAGGCACTTTAAATATTTTATTTAATAATGTTAACAGGTATTTATTATTATCCTTTCCAATTTGAAGATTAGAAAACTGAGATCCAAGGTAGTCACACAGACCAATAGGCAAATAGAAAGCCATTCTGACTTCCTGTCCTTTCCAATGCCACCAGCCTAGCCCCTGGGACAATCCACTTTTACATGGACCATAGACGGTACTACAAAGGACCTCAGCCATCCCTAGCCCAGAATTTTCAAAGTCTTCCCCACAAGCTAAAGGTGGATTTGTTTCCATGGTCTTCTAGTAGTACATGAACTTTTATATTGGACACATTTTATATCACACAGTCATACACTCTCACTTATTACTTCCAAACAATGACCTTATGATTTCGTCTTCCAAATGAGAAACCATCAAAGCTTAAATTCTTTTGTAAGTCTTTACATATTGCTGAAGCTTCTACATCTTTTTCATGACTACATGATCACAAGCACCATATGTCTCTCTTTTTAGTATATATATATATATATTGAGTTGGTGTCTCACTCTGTCACCCAGACTGGAGTGCAGTGGCACGTTCCTGGCCACTGCAGCCTCACCCTGCTGGACTCCAGCGATCCTTCCGCCTCAGCCTTCCAAGTAGCTGGAACTACAGGCACGCATTTACCATGCCCGACTAATTTTTGATTTATTGTAGAGATGAGGTCTTGCCAAGTTGCCCAGGTGGGTCTCAAACCCGCAGGCTCAGGCAATCCACTCACCTTGGCCTCCCAAAGTGCTGGGATTACAGGCTGAGCCACCGAGTCTGGCCTAGATTTTTATATCTAAAGAGGATTCTGGAAGGTTTGATTCTTAGGAACAATATAATATAACTGGATAATTAACTAGAAATGTTGTGGAATAAGCCTTTCCCACTTTCTAATTTCTTTTTGTTTGTCAAGCATGATTTGTTTGACATGCACATGCCCTTTAAAAAAATTTAGTTTTTAAAAATAATTCTTATAGTTTTGTTATAATTTCTTATGGTTTATAGCTTATCAAAGGTAACTAGGAAGATTCAAACAATAAGAAAAAATGAAAATCCCAACCACCAAAAAACTAATATTTTTTGCATATTCTGGTAGTCTTTTTTTCCTTCATATACATACTTTTCCAAACAAAAATTATAATATGAGCTCAAGACCAGCCTGGGCAACATAGTGAGACCATGTCTTTACAAAAAATACAAAAATTAGTTGGGCGTGGTGCTGCACACCTGTATTTACTATTATTTCTCATCTACTTGGGAGGCTGAGATGGAAGGATCACCTGAGCCCAGTAGGTTGAGGCTGTGATGAGCCAGGATCATGCCACCGCACTCCAGCCTGGGCAACAGAGTAAGACACCACCTCAAATACAAAAAATTATCAGAGACAGATTTCCATGTACTTAAATTTTACTTTACATCATCACTTAAATGTCTACTAGTATTCCATTGTTTTTAAAGCAGAATTCAACTTCAGTTGAATTGGAGATGAAGGTGTTGCCATTGGAGAATGGAGATTCCGGGAGAAAGTGTCATGCTTCCTAGAAAAGACTCATTCCCAGCATCCTCTTGAGAATGATGAACATATCATCACATTCTAACAAAGACTGGGTGTCACATGTATTTAACATCTGTTGATGTGACTATGCAATGGCAGCCCATGGGTTGAAGTCACCAATGGCACACACTCTCTCTCTATACCCCAGAAGTGACTTGCGGCGAACCTCCCACCAAAATGCATTAGTCAGCCCTTCCCAGGCCTCAAAGTAGAGTAATAATGGCCCTCACAGGCCTGCTGACTCCATGAGGTAGACGGATTAAAAGAAAAAGCCTCTTAGGAAAGCAGACGTTTTGGGGGAAAGGACATGTGCATGATTAAGTGCACACCACGCGGCCTCCGTCTCCTTTCTCTCACTGAACGGTGCTTTTACTGAATTGACAGAGAGGGCACCGGGCTCATAAATAGACCCGAACAGCACTTTCGGAGCACTTTGGTTCAATTATCATGAATTAACTTTAAAAACAGCATTGACTTTTCAGCAAACACAACATGCTGGAAAAAAAAACGTGCTCAGTGTTTTGTTCCCTATCATTGACCTTTTCCTCCTTTCGGCTTGAAATCAGTAAGCGGCCCCAAGAAGAGGTTTCCAGGTCCACAGATGGGACATGGCTCTTTGTCTTCAAAACTGTGACTGTCTCTGGTTGGAAACAGCAGGCAGAGGGGACAGCTAAGCTCTCTGAGGGGTCAGTACGGTTCATTTTCAGACAGAAGTGGAGAAGAGATGTGTAAGAGAAAACTTAGTTCCCAGCCACTCCACCTGAATGCCCTGGTCCTCAGACCTGCAGGTCTAAATCTTAGTAGCTCCCTGGAGATGATCAGTGATTAGTTTGTAATCACAATTATAGCATAGCAATTTACACTTGAACACTTCTAGAGCCAGAAAAATTGTGCATTTCATTCACCGGCCCTCTTCTTGTCATCAATATACTTCAAAAAAGATAGTAATTATGTTAAGACAACGCCTTAATTAAAGGGAATCACATCAGATTCCGTTGAGTGGCTTTGCAAAAACTTTCAATTTCTGTATTTTCAACTATTTCAGCTAGACTTTCGAGTACTGTCCAGGAACTGCTAGCATATGCCTCTGTTATTGCTACAAAGTGAAACGGCATGCCTGGCTGTGCCAAAACAGATAAACAGACAAGGGCGTTTATCCTGGTCACAATGCGTTCCATGGATCATTCTAACCAGACCCTAGGAAGAGGCGATGCCTCACCAATTGAGCACTTATCGTGTGCCAGGCATTAGGACAGATGGCTTTATTAAATTCACTCCTAACAACTTTCCTGTGATGGTATTGTTAACCTCCCTTCCAAGATGAGGAAAGAGAACAGAGTTCAGCAGTATTCCCAGGGACAGAGGATGAATGAGTGGCAATGTAGCTCCTAACACACATCTCCTGACTCTAGAATCAAGCATCAAGTCAGTTTTATACTCCAGAGTAGACGTTCCTAGTTACCAAACACTTGTACCCACCAGACAGGAGTGTCTCCCCAATATGAAGGTAAATGCCTTAATTTTTTTTTACAATATCTTCATTTCTAATATCACCAGCCATTTCAAACATATCTTATTTTAACATCACCTCAAGACGGACGAGGAGTCTTCTGTATGCGGGGGAGGGTGCAGCATTCCCGGGGTCCTGCAACACCAGGTGGATGCATGGATGGACAGGGTAAGCCCTATTCCATCTCCTGATCCAAAACCCAAGTAGGAGACTGTCCTCAGACAGAGGATGCAGCAGACATGATATTGATGAGAACAGACATGCAGTTGGTCTTAGCCGAAAGGCCGAGAAGCAATTGATGAGGACTCTTTTGTTGGTGACATTCTAGATAACATCTGGAAGAGGCCACTCTCTTTTTACAGATATTTAGAAGATGCCTGAGTCATTCTTTGAGACCATCAGCAACACATATGCGTCTTCCTCTCTTAGTTGGCAATGCAAATCTCATCCGTTGGAATGAACTCATTGACTTTATTTTTACCAGGTGACACTTTTAACCAAGTCCATAAATTCTACAGCCACTCTACACTGCTGGTGGGAATGCAAACTCATGCAACCTCTCTGGAAGACACTGTGGCGATTTTTGAAAGAACTAGACATTGACCTTCCATATATGACCCAGCAATTCCCCTATTGGGAATATACCCGGAGGAACTCAAATCATTCTACAAAACAGATACCTGCACATGTATGTTTGTTGCAGCTCTATTCACAATAGCAAAGACATGGAACCAGCCATGCTGCCCATCAAAGCTGGACTGGATAAAAAAATGTGGTACATATACACAATGGAATATTATGCAGCCATATAGAAGGACAAACATATGAACTTGGCCGCAACCTGGATAGATTTAAAGTCTATCATACTTAGTAATCTATCACAGAAACAAAGAACAGAGTACCATATGTTCTCACTCATAGGTGGACCTTGAACAATGATCATAATACTATAAAAAGGGCATTGGCAGTAGTGGGAAACTGCCAGGGGAGGGAGGAGCACACCTGAAAAAAGAAAAAGAAAAAAAGAAGAAAAAATTCTACAGTCACATCTCCAGGGCCTGTACACACCAAAAATTTCACAAAAGCTCCGATAACAAAAATTCTCCTGTTTAACCTCATGCCCGACTCTTTAAGCAGGAAAATACAAGGTTAAAAAAAAATCTTATTTAGGAGTGATGCCCTTTTCTGATCAAGAAAAAATTTCAAAGGTAGGAAATAGCAGGATGAAAATTAAAACCTAATCCCTATTTAACACTCAGCAATCAATAGACTACAATCGCAGAATTTTTAAAGAGCAAGGGTGAAAATTAATCAATATATAAAATTCACTATTGTAAAGTTCATCCCTAGTTTAGCAAAAGCCAAAATTAATTTCTCAGTGATCTATATTTCATTTTGGTAATTTATCACAGGCCGGCAAGGAGATTCCCAGCAACTGTAGAGAGGACATTTTACCGGCCTACACTAGTTCTGGCATCTGCTGAATAGGACAAGATGGAAGATCTTTATCTATTAAAATGAGAGTGTTTCTCTCGGAAACACACTTGGTAGAACAGAGGGGTTTGGTTTGGTTTTGTTTTATTACAGTTACCATTGCTAAGAATATCTCTCAGTAGCCTTGGGGGAACATTGGCCCCCACTGACGAGAAGGACAGAACCCATCTACTAGACATTCTACCTTGTGAGTTATTGAGTTCAGTGACATGAACACAGGAAACTTTCCAAACTTGCTTCAATAAAAACCTCATGGACAAATTTGCTGCGATAAATTTTGATATTAATGTGCAAGATGAAACTCTGTAAAGCAAGAAAAATATGCACATATTCTAAGGAACTCAGTGATTACAGTGAATCATTCATTCCAGAAGATTTACATCCTGGAAACTCTTCTAAAGAACTCCTGAATTTTACTAAATTCTTTCGGGACACACGCAATGTTTTCTCCTGTGCTTGTTTGATCTCAAGTTTGCATGCAACTTACTTCAAACTGGGATTTTTTCTTTCACCCCTAACTTCAATGATATTTTCTCCATTCCTTTTCCACTTGTGATTTTCTTTTCACATCTTCAAAGCATGATATTTTGGATCAGGAAATTTTCTACGTAGGGTCTCTTCAATTTGGCATTAAAAGTTTGTGTGCATGGTTGAGGCAAAGCATGACACACCAACCAGGTCTCTTTCATGGAGTTTCTCCTCAGTCTCAACAGTTAGATATGAGGAAGATCAGATGTGGGTGATAAGAAAAGGTCTTTGCTCACGTGTGATGAAGCCAAATGCTCACAGTCATGAAACGCCAGCCTCTCGCGTGCTCTCAAGTCAAAACTTCTGCAACTCACACTCAGCATTTTTAAGCAACCTTGAGTCCTTGCCACGGCAGACCTTGCCTCCCTCACAGGAGACATGATCTTTGGAGGCAGGAAGCATGCCTGTTCATCGTGAAACTAGTTCTCAATGGGCACCATAAAATTATTAGTTTGAGTCTAACTGAGTTTTTTTCCTCAGGTATTTTCTCATAAAAATTGATAGAAAAAATTGTGCGTTTTGCTTAAAGAACAAGCTCGTGGGAAGATGGCAATGTGAACAGCTTTAATACCATCAGGAAAACTGGAAAAGGCTTTGAAAAGGGCAGGAAGACTGCTGGATGCACTATTGTCTCATGTGCTTCTCTTGGTTACCTCTGCCTTTTTTTGTCTTTGAGATATTTTATAACCTTATAAACTGTAGAAAACTGATGATAATGCAAATGAATGGAGTACTGGAGAATGCAATTCATTAGTGCCTTGGGTATAGAGCAGTTTTGCATGTATTTGTCTATCATTTTAGCTTTCCTTAATTGCTCATATATGTGCTTCTTTAAATTCATTTTTTAATTATTTGTAATATCTTACTGGTTATTGCATTAGTTAATTAGTCAAATCTTGAATATACGTCCATTTTATATTTGTATGTGTCATGATGTTTCCAAATTATCTTTTAACGGCACACTTCTAATTTTTTTCCTAGCCAGATCATTCAAGTCAAGTGTCTCCATAAAACTTTGTAGGGAGTCTATGAGACTGTATTCATTTTTTCAGGGAATACTGAACATATTTCCTGACATGAGGCTCTTAAATGATACCAAATTATAATAAATTTAAATTACACTAAGAAAACACATTTACAAAATAGCGAGATAAAGTATCCCTTTAGCTACATATGAGCACGTAAGAATCAGTGTTTTTTCCATCATAATCACAAATAAGAGGGGACACAACTCTACTCTTTTTCCCACTTGTTAGAAGGACATTTTCCAGATTCACCCCTTCTAAACACCACACAGGCCTGCACCTTGTTCTCTTTATTTTTCTTCTCTTAATGAAGATGATTTTAAAATTTTCTTTTAGAAACTGACTTTGGTGAGAAAAACAGGGATTCTTCAGTGTCCAACACCGATGGTCTAGCTGTGAACACTGCATTTTGAGAAAGTGTCAGCATAACAAGAGACAAGCCACTCCAATAGAGATCTACTGAATAACAAAATGTTAACCCGCAGGCCTCCAAACCTTTCTTCCTCCAGTCAGGCTGACCAGGATACCCTGGCAAGTTTCCAAAGGAGGAACTGAGCCCCCTGCTCACTGTTGCTTGGAGGACGCTGTGTTTGGGGCAGGTAGCCTGGTCCACAGGCAGCGTTAGAGCCCGTGCATTCGTGTTTGCAGTAGCTTTCTCTCAGGTGCCATGTTGCCACCCTGGAAACACACTCATCACTGGGAATTGCTTAAAGTTGGAACACACCACGCAACTTTATAAAGCTTCTGGAGCACAGAAAAGGTGCTGCACTGAACTCTTTCCAATACGCTTCATTAGGCCAATAAGCCATAACGGCCCTCCAGGAGACATAAACTTTATTGGATGCAGTCAATGAGACTGGAGGCTAGAGGGACTTCTATGGGTGTCTAACGTATTGGCATATTTCATTCTGCAAATACCTATGACAAGTTTCCAAATGTATGAAAAGCTTCCAGCAAAGACATATAAATATTGAACGGCAGAATGGGCTGTTTCTATATTTGTTACTGGTTTCGTGAAAAGGAGTTTTTGAAGGTCTCTTCGGCTCACCCCTAGACAATAAAATCACCACAATTAATCTTTACACTAATAAGTTGTTCCAATGCATATTTGTGAATGCCCTAGGGAATCATAATTAAAATATACATCTGATGATGCTTCCTGAAAGTCAGACATTAAAGTCAAATGGTAGTGTTACCTACTGAATTGCTTAACAGAATGTATTAGACTAAAACATGAAAAACAGTAACCCTGAAGGAGAAATGGTAGGTCATGAAATATTAGCTGTACAGTTCTATCTCCATGTAGCACTTCTAAGCAAGACAAGAATGTTCTCTTCCACAAGGTGGGAGATGCTGTCATTACCTCCTGCGGTCTGTTGTAGACAGACGGCCTCTCTGAGCACCTAAAAGTCAAGAGGCATTTCAAAGAGGCTGGTCACCTCATTATCCAAAACTTAGAGGAGGTGATCGTGACTCAGGAGATGAATGTTCTGGGCTTCATTTTCTGGGATTATCAACTTTAATTAACAGAAATTATCCAGCAGAACAAATAGCCACCTAATGCATAAGAATGCACCTAGAAAACATCCAAGACAATGAATTCAGGTCTCTTGCTAACTATCTATGCATAGATAATTACAAAATGGAGATAGGGATTATAGGTTTTGGCCTACTATATTTATTCTGTAAGACATGGACTTGTCCTCAGCTAATTAATATAGGCAAGTTCAATATTGTATTATAAAAATTATGCAAATTTTAGCAGAAACAATTTCAACTTGACCTATTTGCTGTGTGTTTGATAGAAAAAACAAACATACGTAGTTAACCTGTTCTAGAATAAGTAAAAGGAAACTCCATTTCTATGTCAAATGATGGCTTTTGTCGAGTGCCAAAGCTATGTTTGCTGACCTGCGCCCCATCTGAGGTACACTTTCTTCCTGGTCGATGAGGGGTCACATCCAAGAGCACAGAAGATTTAGAGAAAGAAAAAGACATAAAATTAACTGTTCCTTCTTTGATCCCATGGCTTCCTAATAATTATCAAGTAAGAGGGCACTGTTACTTTGCTCTTATAACAAAGAGAACCACTTATAAAGGTCAGTAAAAGGATGGGTAAGTTGCAAACTGAAAAAGATAACTAAGAAAAGAAATTAAGAAATGTTTTAAGGGCTGACATTTCCAGGGATGAAAGGAAGGAAGAGTTCAATGGCAATAATGCTATGTGAGTTGTTTCGAAATACCTCAGGTGAATCAGAAGACCATGTGATTTCAGGTGTGATTCTAATTATTATTTTGGGGGCATTTATGAAAGAGCTTTCTTATTGTATATAGAGGATATACATTTGAACTGAATCTCAGTATCAAAAGTGACACCGTTTGTATATATTTCACAACATAGCTCAAAGAAACATTGCTTTAGTAAAAAGAAATACAAATAAAGTATCTCCAAAGAGTTTTATTTTGCATAAGAAAAAGGGTTGATAAAGGTTCCGCCACCAAGTCCACAGGAAGAAATGGTGCTTTCAAAAATGTATACTGCTATCTGTAAAATGTAATAAACTTTTCTGTTTCATACTAATTAAAAGAAAAACATCATATAAAGTGAATATTTATCACATTACCTAGAGATGTATTTTCATTCACAAAAATCCTATAAAACTACTTAATTGACTTCCTGGCATTTCCAATGAGAAGATTCCACCCATAAACTCAATTCATATAATTATTTGCACTTAAACTTGAATTACAGTTTCTTTTCTAGTTCTACCACAGCCAAGGGGAACTGAGTATAAAACTAACTCAGCTTGAACTCTGTTGGCATGTATGATTAATTGGCTTAGAAATCACAGCTGAGATGGTAACTTGAACCCAGGATAAGAAATGTTGTCATAAGTGATAACATGATGATGTAATAATTTCATCAACGATGAAAATCTCTGATGACGGCAAATCCCATGCCACAGAATCACCCGTTGCTTAGTCCTTTAAAAATAGTTAATTTGGTGGTTTAGCACTTGAATAAATCCCTCTCCCTCCTCCAAAAAAGTCCCAAAACAAAATAAAATAAGCCTTTTCTCAAGTTTTAAACACCATAGAGTTAATAATGGTCTAATTGGTGGGAAATGAAAGCCCATCTTATTTGTTACTTTTTAGGAGTTTTGAGTTATCTTCTTAATGGCTATGCATTCCAACTGGAATTCTTACAGACATAATCATTGTGCTATTAATAGAAGCATCTGGCCTTCTTCAGAGTGAGAATCGTCCATTTGAAATAAAACTACTTGTACCCCACATCTTTAAAATAAAAATAAAATAAAAATAAAATAAAAACTACTGAGCCGGTGGTGGTCAAGCCATTAATAAGCTAGCTTGGCAAACAGCTATATCACTCATTTATAATCAATGAGGGAAAATAAACCCTAACATAGACTGCTTAAAATTATTTCATTTTTTAATAATACATATTCAATACAGGAAATGGTTAAAGTAGATATAACTTGTTTAAACAAAGGGAATCTCATTAGCCACAGATAATAGTCTGCACATGACCAATGAAAAGAGTAATTGAGATTATTTCATTTGGAATAACAATCATTTTAGGATTGCAAATAGTTTCTGAATTCTAGAATAGAAAAGTAAATTTCCCCGAAGGGAATTTTCCTTCTGCAAAAGGCCACTTTTGAAGCCTTTTAGTTAATCAGGCATCTGGCTGGTACCTTTCCATTGTTACTGGGAAAACTTGCTTCAGATGGAGGTGCTAGTGGTTTTTGGTAGAGTTACAAATTGATTCTATGGGTACAACTTTAATTAGCAGAGTTAGAAAGTATTTTGTTCCCTAAATCCACATTTGAATCACCCAATGAAAAACCTTATGTTTATCCTTTAGCGTAGGATGCTCTCATATAAGCATTTGATCACAAGAAAATTAGGAGGTTCAAGAGCATTTCGACCCGATCAATCCTTAACTGCATACTCGAGGGGCTCATGCGTGGGATGTGGCTGTGTCCAAAGTCCATAGTAATGTTCCTTAAGACAGAATGGTCTGAACTCTGGGAAGTGTGGTGAAAATATCCTGATTACAGAGGTCATAGGAATCTATGCTGATGCTTCCTTGTGGGAAGAAGTTTTCTCTGCCAAAAAATAAATGTCTCCATCCTCAGTCAAGCTGGGTCAGGACATTTTGGGAGCTGGACTTCAGACAGAAAAGCCTTCCTCCTCTCTCTACAGCCACAGCACCTTTGGGTCAAGGCTGTAGAAAAGCAGCTTTCTGGAAATCTATTTCTGGAAGTTGAATTAGTATGTGGAGAGCGTGTGTGGAGGCCAGACACGGGGTTCTGTTTTGGTTCTATAAGTCCCAGGGGCAGCCACAGGTGGGAAAAAACCTACATTTTCCTTCTACTCTTCCTACGCCTCAGTAAAACTGGAAAACCGTGGACATGAGAAAGAGAAGGGGCCCCACTCCCAGCCTGGAGCAGCAGCACTGGCCACGACGCTCAGTGGATGGCAGCAGACCCTGAAAGGGCACATGTCTGACCAGGCCCCTAACAGCAAGGGCAAGACACAGACACCTCAGCAAACCAGTGACAAAGCACAGATAGACCTGCCCTCTGAGACACCCTGGAGGGCCCTGCTTTCTGGCAGGTGGCTGGTATCCAGAAATAACATACAATCACATTTTCAAGTCCCAGGAAAGTGAGGATGATGGCATGTGGAAATACATGCATAAATGTGGCATCTTCCAGTTTTATATTCTGCATTTGTTTTGTTTTTTAAATTTTTATTATAAAGATTTGGGGTACAATTCAGGGTTAGGTATATAAACATTGATCATGTAGGTACTCTTGTGGATGAGGTATGCCCCTCCCTCCCCTAGCAGTTTCCCTCAACTGCCAATCCCACTCCCCCTCCCCTGACAGTTTCCCACTACTGCCAGTCACTTTCTTATATCATTATAATTGTGCATTTGTTTTTAACTTAACACTATAAGATGAGCTCCTGGATATGTCACTGAGTTCTCATTGAATTTATAACTGTCTTATGTATGAATATATGACTATCACACATGACATACACAGAGGGTACCAAAAAATATATACACATTTTAAGAAAGGAAAAAAATCTGTATTAATTGTAATATTCAATATACACTGATCTCAAATGATGGCTACAAGTCCCATTTGACTTCTGCAATTACAAGAGGTGCTCAAAGTGGTTACCATCATTAACTAATACATAGATAACATCTCTTAAAATATGTATACATTTTTTGGCACTTCTAGTCTATCACAGAGGTTGAACATCCCTAATTCAAAAATCTAAAATACCTCCAAATCCAAAACTTTTGAGCACTGACATAATGCCACAGGTAGAAAATTCCACATGTGACCTCATGTGATGGATCCCCCTCAAAACACAGGTGGACAACTCACAGTTTATTCATTGTTCCCAAGGGTGTGAAGTACCGTATACAGTAACCTTTTTTTTTGAGTTGGTGTCTCACTCCGTCGCCCAGACTGGAGTGCAGTGGCCGCTTCCGGCCACCGCAGCCTCGACCTGCTGGGCTCCGGCGATCCTTCCGCCTCAGCCTTCCAAGTAGCCGGAACTACAGGCGTGTGCTACCACGCCCGGCTGATTTTTTGATTTATTGTAGAGATGAGGTTTCGCCTGCCCAGGCGGGTCTCGAACCCGCGGGTTCAGGCAATCCACTCACCTCAGCCTCCCAAGGCACGGGATTACAGGCTGAGCCACCGAGCCCAGCTTACAGTAACCTTTTAATCAAAACACAGTGGTCAGGCCTGGCACAGTGACTTGTGCCTATAATCCTGGTTCTTTGGGAGGCCAAGGAGGAAGGATTGCTTGAGGCCAGGTGTTCAAGACCAGCCTGGGCAACATAGTGAGACCTCATTACTATGAAAAAACAAATAAATAAATAAATGAGCCAGGTGTGGTGCTGCACACATGCAGTCCCAGTCACTCAGGAGGCTGAGGTGGGAGGATCACTTGAGCCCAGGAGTTGGGATCTGTGGTAAGTCGTGATTGTGCCACTGTACTCCAGCCTGGTCAACAGAGTAAAACCCCAATGAAAACAAACCAACAAAACCCACAGCATGGTAGGTGGAGGCTGAACGTCTATCCTTATCTGCTGTTGCTAATGTCTAACAGCTGACACAGGTGATCTGGCGATGCCACCAGGCTACTCAGCTATACTGGACACGCGATTTTTTTCACTGTTTTAATGCAGTATCATACTTTTTACTGTTAAATACTTATGTGGGAATGTGTTTAAGAAAATGATTGCTTATCTGGATGGGACGTCAAACCATCACAGACTTTCCCCATGGGTGGCAGAGACAGTGACACTTTTGCTCTCTAAGGGGTCAGTGTATACCAACATTGTTTCATGCACATATTTAAAAAGTGGTGTCACACTAACTTCAGCCTATGTACATAAGGCATCTATGAAACACGAATTAATTCCGTGTGTAGAATTAGGTCCCATTCTCAAGATTTTTCATTATGGATGTATACCAAAACCCAAAAAACCCTGAGATCAGAAATACTTCTGGTCCCATGCATTTTGATGAGGGACACTCCACTGGCATAGGACATATGAATATACATGAAGATGTAACTGTCATAAATACAGAATTCTATTGGTGGTATAACATTCCTTTGTATTAATACTACAATTTAATCAGCTCCCTTGATTGAGGATTTAAGCTCTTTTTTCCTGTTAAATAATGTGGCTGGGCAACCCCCTAGGGTCCCCTCTCACTGTGGGAGCTTTTCTGTCCTCTCAATAAATCCTGCTTTCTCAAAAAATAAAAAAAATAATGTGGCTATGTATATCTTTGTACACACATATTTTTCCACATCTGTGATCATATATCTTACTCAAATCAACATGATCAACTCTGCCTAACAGGTGTATTCTAGGTCTATGCCTAGGACAAGAAATGCTGGTGTTAATTTTTGGCACAGAGACAGCCTACACCAATTAAAAATTACAACAATAAAACCAAACAAATAATAGCCAACTCTGAGGGGGAAAGAGAATATGCTATCCAAAGTTATCATATTATTACATTCAAAGAATTCACAAGGCATACAAAAAACAAATCAAAGAAAAGGAAGCATAACCAATTAAAACTAACCAACTAACTAACTAACTAACTGAAACTACCCTTGAAAACAACTTGATGGTGGATCTACCAGACATGACTCTAAAACAACTGTCTTAAAGATGTTCAGAGGACTCAAGGAGATGAGACAGAAGGCAGAAAATGATGTATAAACAAAATGGAACTATCAATAGACAGAAAACCTAAAAAGAAGAAAAAATTCTAGAACTTAAAAGCACAATAACTGAAATGAAAAAACTCATTAAAGGAATTTAAAGGCACACTTAAGCAGACAGAAGAAAGAACTGGTAAACTTGAAAATAGGAAAATGGAAAATGGTAAGTCTAAGGAAGAGAAAGAAAAAGACTGAAGAAAAGTAGGCAGAGCCTTAGGGTGCTGTGGGACACATCAAGTGAACCAACATGGACATTGTGGGGGTTCCAAAAGGAGAAGAGTGAGGAAAGGGGTAAGGAGAATATTTTTTAAAATAATGACTAAAAACGTCCCAATCTGATGAAAGACATGGATATAAATATCCCCCCCCACCAAAAAAATGAACTGAAAGAGATCCACATTGACACACATTATCATCAAATGGTCAAAGGCCAGATAAAAAGAGATAACTCTGAAAACACTGAGAGAAAAATGACTCATCATTTACAACGAATCCTCCATAAGACTATCAGCAGATTTATTATCAAAACCTTTGGAGCCCAGAAGACAGTGGGTTGATATGATCAGCGCACTAAGAGGAAGAAAACATCATTCAACCAGGAATCCTGTGTCCATCAAAACTGTCCTCTGAATGTGAGGGAGAAACGAAGATACTCCCAGAGACACAGAAGCCGAGGGCATTTGCTGCCACTAGACTTGCTCTGCAGCAGATGTGCTCAGGAGTACTGCCAGTTGAAATGGAGGAATGCTAGCAAGAAACGGGAAGCTGCATGAAGAAATACAGATCTCAGTACAGGTCAATTACAACCATTATAAAAGCTCTCAGTAGGGTATTCATTTTTAGTTCCGGTTTTCGTCCCAGAATTAGGCCCAGAAACTGCTTCTAACACGTACTGACTGAGTAACATAAGGGTTGCAGCAGCAGTAAAAGTAGCCACGGAATAAGTGCGTGAGCTATAAGGTTCTGGTAGCAGGACTGGTGGCTAAGAATAATTTGATGATGATAATGCCAGACAATGGAGGGGGCAATACCTACAGCTGGGGTACAGAAAGAAAGAAAAACTGGCCAGACTCGGTGGCTCAGCCTGTCATCCCAACACTTTGGGAGGCTGAGTCAAGTGGATTGCCTGAGCCCGTGGGTTTGAGACCAGTCTAGGCAACTTGGCGGGACCTCATCTCTACAATAAAGAAAAAAATAATTAGCTGAGCGTGGTAGCACATGCCTGTAGTTCTGGCTACTTGGAAGGCTGAGGCAGAAAGATCACCAGAGCCCAACAGGCTGACGCTGAGGTGGCCGTGAGTATGCCACTGCAATCCAGCCTGGGCGACACAGTGAGACTCCAACTCAAAAAAAAAAAAAAATGATGTCAATCTTGGGTGCAGTGGCTCATGCTAGTAATTTCAGCACTTTGGGAGGGTGAGGTGGGAGGGTCATTTGAGGCCAGGAGTTCAAGGCTACAGTGAGCTATGATCACACCACTACACTCCTGCCTGGGTGTCAGAGCAAGACACTTTTTTTTTTTTTTAAAAGACACCAAAGGGCCATAAGAGGTCCTTGGTTTCCCCCTCACCCCGAGTCATGTAAGAATTTGTCCCCATAGCTAGATGCAATCATTGTCCTATATTCCTAAAACAGCAAGAGAAAATAAAATATTTTCAGCTGCAAAAAGAATGAAATTTAACAGCAGCAGATTCCTGGTAGCAGATTCAAAGGCTTAAAAACTGATATTCAAACGATGATAATGGTGCTTAGTCAGTGAAACATCTGAAAAATACCAGCGAACCTCCTGGAAGGAGCAGTCTTCTAGAACTTGCTGTGCTGAAGATCAGACTTAACTGATAGATTCCCAGGCCCATCTCAAAGTTTCTGATACAACATGTTTGGGTGACAGCATCCATATTTTTCAAATACTCCCCCGTGTGATTCTAACAGTGAAGAGATTTGGAAACCACAGGATGGTTGGTTCTAAGCCCCCGATGGTGTGATTTGTGGCATATGTGACTGAACGTTACTGGGGAAAGGAGGCTGCTATCAGAGATCATCTTCATAAATAAGAGTTAAGTATCCTATGTACTTACATGGATATCTCACTCAATCCTCCCAACAAGCATATAAAGGTAGGGGCTAGTATTGGCCCCATTGTACAGATACAGAAACTGAAGCTTAAAGAGGTTAAGTAACTTATCCAGCAACTAAGTGACAGAGGTGGGATTCAAACTCCTAGCAGGCCTAGAGGCTGTGTCTCCAGCACTGTGCAACTCTGCTTCTTTGCTGAAGTGCATGGGCAGAAGGCAATGTTTTATGTCCAGGACATTTGAAGTTGTTTCCATCTTATTACCTCTGGGCCGTTTTATTCTCTAGCTCCTGGGAATGGCTTGTTCTGATAAATCTCGGGCATTCCTGTATCTCTCTGTCTCACTGTGTTTTATTCATCTTTGCACCCCTCATCTACAGCACAATGCTTGGCCCATGATGTATACCCAATAAATATTTGATAAATTTAAAGTAACAATTTGATTCCACAATTGTGATAAATACTATGTGGCTAAAGCCAAGAACTCCACTTAATCAAAAGCCTTGGCGCTGACTGCCCATGCTGAGGTGGACTGAAAAATGCAATTTTGCTATCCAAAGGGAGGACATAGTCAGGAACTTAATACATGCATGTTAAATGAGCATTAAGAAAAGCACACACATTCTGCCTTATGTGGCCATGTCTCGGACAAACCTGGAAGGATCTGGGGTCCCAGTGAAGTAGTGAATGCACGGCGAGCTTCTATTCTGAGGCAGGACAGACACTATACTGGCTGTGGTGAGGAAAGAGTCAGAGTCTACACAGACTCCACTGACTTTGTCCCGTAAGATGCTAATCATAGTCTGCACGGTGATGCTTTCTGTAAAAAATAAAAATAAAAATAAAAAAGAGAGAGATGGAAAGAGGAGATATAACTGCAGCAGGCTACTAAAAAAAATCTATTCACTCCTTTTCTTTTTAGTAATAAGACCCCCGAAATTATACTTGGGAATGTAACTATCCAACTACAGAATTTATTTCCCTGCTTCCTTTGTGAGTAGGTGTGGTCATTTGATACATTTTGACCAATGGGAGGTGAGCAGAAATGATGCATGCAATTTCCTTGTCGCATCAATAAAAAGGAATACTCACCCTGCATTTTTCTTTTCTCCCTGCCTGCTGGCTTAGAGATGCCAACAAGTGGACCACAAATGGAAGTCCTGTGTTGAGGCAAAGTGGCCAGCCCTAGAATCGTCCCTATATATCTGGACTACAATGTGGGAGAGAAATCATCTTCCATTTTCTTTAAGACACATTAATTTGAGGTCTCTTTACTATAAAGCACTTAGCTATACCTCAACCAGTGCAAAACCTCAGTAGGTAGACATAAGAAAGTTATACGTAATCTACGCACAGTCTATCAAGCTCCCATGCACTCTTGCTAGTCAGGGTCAAGACTCTTTGGGAATGGCCTCTCTGCAGTGGGAAATATATACCCAGAGAGGCATTCAGATATTCAGAACCATTAGGACTACTGGCTTTCACTGCAGATAAATGAATAAGCAAATCCTTGATCTGGATCCCATTTCTACAGTTTCCTCAGTGATTACTATTCAGTAAAACAGTATTTCAGTCTGTGTCCACAAAGATGGAATCAAAGCATTACATGAGGAGGAGGTTTGTTAGCACAGATACTCAGAACCATTAGGACTACTGGCTTTCACTGCATTTGATACATTTTGACCAATGAAATTGGTCCTTGACCCCAGGTTGGCAGTGCTCTTAAATCCTTTTAATCTCTGCCTTAGCATCTTATGACCCAGAGAAATTGGGTCATTTTTCCTGAAGAGTTTCCCAGTCTGGGCTTAGCAGATGGCATCCCCATGGTGTTATTTAATATGCTGCTCCATCCTTTGTATTTCCTGTAAACTAGTAGCTAGATCCAAAGGTTTCATCAGTTTAGGGCTGATGTTTTGGAAAGACTATTTAATAACTTTCAACAAGCTAGTCTTTTTCATTAAAAACTTTTAGAGTTTTTTTTTGTTTCCATTTAAAAATGAATGCTTTATCTTCCTATCCAGAATATATTACTTAGATATTTATTATAGTAAAAGTCCTAAAGTGTTCTTCTAGATTAAGAATCAGGAAAGTTTTTCTTTTTTTTTTTTTTTTGAGTTGGAGTCTC
>CAUYQG010200534.1:0-15408 GCA_963574415.1 Tarsius wallacei | reverse complement strand
ATCTCACTTCTTTCAGCTTATGTAAATGTTTAGCTACAGTTGATTCAACCCAAAACAGCCAAATTTGCTTATGTCTTTCTTATTTAATATCCTTTATCACTGCTAAAGATTTACATCTCTAGTTACTATTTTTTTTTTTTTGAGTTGGAGTCTCACTCTGTCACCCAGACTGGAGTGCAGTGCCCACGCTCATGGACACCGCAGCCTCGACCTGCTGAGCTCAGGTGATCCTTCTGCCTCAGTCTTCCAAGTAGCTGGAAGTACAGGCACGCGCCACCACGTATGTCTAATTTTTTGATTTATTGTAGAGATGGGGTCTGGTGAAATTGCCCAGGCTGATCTCAAACCCATGGACTCAGGCAATTCTCTCACCTTGGCCTCCCAAAGTGCTGAGATTATAAGCATGAACCACTGTGCCCAGACTTCTAATTACTATTAATGACTATTTGCCGTCATGTCTTCTGATGACTTAAATCACCTTTCAGAAAACTCTTTCTTTTCAATATAACAATTTTTATAATACATTAAATAATACACTATTAGGAATAATATTTAAGCATATATTTACCAATTTACTGAACACAAAAGAACAAATTTGATGTAAATGCAATGTGTGGTTGAATCCCAACCATGTTGTTTGGCTTACATATGATGAATGAGAGTGATACAACGAGATGGTTCTTTAGTCTGATGTGAACATGCGTTATTTTCATGTTAGCCTTAACTTTAGCTTAACGCCATGTGTGTGCGTGTACGTGTGCGTGTGTGTGCGTGTGTGTTAAAACTTCATATTTTTAGTGCAGTTTGACGGCAAATTAACCATGAACTCTTTCTAAAGATTTTTTTCTTTCACATTCTCCTCCACTATCCGCAAGCAAGTCTTCTTTTATTTAGCAGTCCAAATACAGATTGTATTTACTTTTTTTTTTAAGTGAAAGTTTCACTCTGTCACCCAGGCTGGAGTGCAGCAGTAGGATCACAGCTATTGCAGCCTTGATCTGCTGAGCTCAGGCTATCCTTTCTGCCTCAGCCTTCCAAGTAGCTGAGACTACAGGTGCATGCCACCACACCTGGTTACTTACTTTTTTATTTATTGTGAAGATGAGGTCTTGCCATGTTGCCCAGGCTAGTCAACTCCTGGGCTCAGGCAATTCTCTCATCTTGACCTCCAAAGTGCTGAAATTGTAGGTATGAGCCAATGACCACCACCACCACCCCCAGCCCAGACTATATTTACTTTTAACCTCTTGTTTCTTACTTATAAAAATTTGTTTTCATTGTCCAAGTGACATATCTTTTTTCATATGTAAAAGTTGTTTGTGTGGAACACATAATCATATTTCATATGGCATTTTTTTCCTTAATGACTTTCCACTTAGCAGCAGAATTTTCAAGAACAAATGAAAGTCATTAAGTGAAGTGAAAGTCAATTGTGTTATCATCGCTTTCAGGATAATCTCTAAACTCCTTAACATGATTTGAAAGATATATTACCTAACCCCTGCTTCATCTGATATCAATCCCCATTTCTCATTTCTGTTATATGGAACTATAGAAATCTTGCACAAACTCAGAAGTTGCATTCCTTAAAAGTACAGGGGTTGGCAAAACTAAACTGGCATAAATAAGTTCTCACATATGATAGAGGATCTAAAAAAACAAGATATGAAATATGTATGTCACTGCCAAGAGGAATGTTAAAAGCCATCTCCTTCTAGTATAAATTGAATCAACAAGTGACTATTCTCTGGAACCATCTTCTTTAACCTCTCCTGAAAAAATCGTGGTGGTGGTGTGATTTAACAAGGCAGAATATTTTGTGTTTTATTATATTGACTATTTCCACTTAAATTTACACATCTGCCCTTATTGGTTTCAAATTTAAGTGAGTTACTCATATATGTTGATTTTTGTAGCCTTGTGTCAGTAACCCTATGTTTTGCTGATTATAAAACTCTCCTTGGGGTAACCCCTTTGGGTCCCCTCTCACTGTGGGAGCTTTTCTGTCGTCTCAATAAATCCTGCTTTCTCACTAAAAATATAAAAATAAAAACTCTCCTTAACTCCTATGTAGTCATTTTTTAAATTTTACCAATATTAGTTATTAATACATTTGGATGGATGCAGTTGTTAGTTTCTCAAAGGATCTTCTTGGACAAAATGTTGTTGGAACTCTCCCCAAATAATTTGATGAAGCTAACATCACATACGCACAAAAGAAATGTTATTAATCAGCTGGGCTCTAGTGAGAACATTTCTCTGATTGCTTTGTAAAGAATGGATGCTAGAGCTCAAGAATGGAAACAGAGAGACTAAAGTGGAAGCTATTAGAATATTCCAAGTGAGTGATGGCAATAGCTTGCCAAGGGTGGTAGCAAGGCAATGGAGAGAAGCAGGCTATGAAGGTTTTAGAATGAGAAACAAAAATGTAGAAGACTAGGAAAAGAAAGACTGGGGTGAGGGAAGTAAGGAATCAAGAGAAGTTTCTTGGTCATATTAAATTTGGCTTGCCTACCTACCAGACATGCAAGTAGAGATCTCAAGCAGTCAATAGAAAGTTTTGGGCAGAAGATACAAATTTGGAAGTCATTTCTACATAGCCATGAGACAGCTGAGATTCCAAGGGAAATAGTGTTGATAGCCCAGAAAACCATCATATTTAGACCAGGGAAGAAAGAGACTCACAGTGTCTAAATCTAAAAGAAAATGGCATGACACAGACCCTAGCCCAGGCTTATTACTCTTCAACTTACTCATGAAGAACGTGCATTTCACTTTTTGAGGGTTTTTTTTAGAAAGAAGAGAACCTTAACTAAATAATGCAAATAATGTGTTAAAGGATATGTGTCTTCTTGCCATGCCAAACGGGAAGTTAAACATTCTCTACCACTTGATGTCAGTGTGGCTTTCTAAGAACGCCCTTAAATGGCATGCCAACCTGAACTTATTATCAAACTCAAAATCATTTTTCCAAAACCAAAGGTGTTTGGCATGTGTGGACATGCAGAGGAATTATTCTAAATATATTCATTCCACAGAATCCTATTTAGTTGTATTGCAGTCTATTTTGCAGTTAACCCAAGGTTGAGACCTCCAGAAATGCTATTCTCCTCCAAACAAAATAGTCTAGATGAGCTACATAAAGAGCCTTTAGGCAGTAGAAACTAGTTCTTATCCTCACAGCATCTCAGGCTCCATATCCCTTGACACTTTGGGGATGAAGCTCTCATTCAGGATTTGCAACAAAATCTTTTGGGAAAATTTTTAAAATAAATATTCACACCCAAGCCTCATTCTTGGAGATCCAAAATTGGAAGCTATGTGAAGAGAGTATTCTGAAAAAAAAATTCCCCAAGTAATTTTGCTGCAGATCCCTAGTTAGGAACTACTGCTCTTATAGTAAAGACCTCTGGGGGTATTAAGAGAGTGAGTATTTGAGATCCAGAAAGGCTTTTAAGAAAATGTGGTACATATACATGATGGAATATTACACAGCCATAAAGAAGGACAAAATTATGAACTTCACAGCAACTTGGGTGGATTTAGAGTCTGTAATACTCAGTGATTTTTTTAATCACAGAGGCAAAGAACTGAGTACCACATGTTCTCACTCATAAGCAGACCCTGAACATTTACCATAATACAATAAGAAAGGGACTGGCAGTAGTGGGAAACTACTGGGGCGGGGGGACAAATAACATTAATTAGGGTACCAGACCTCAAACCAGGCAAAGTGGGGACAAAAGGGAAGTCCAAACTTTACCTGTAAATGACCACTTGCATACCTAATCCTGAATTGTACTCCACATCTTTAAAATAAAATATTTTTTTTTAAAAAGTTTGTTTGCCCTGCCTGGCCCATCTGCTTTGTGCAACCCACCTGTGAAAGTCACCTTTTGAATTGCATAAGAATACAAGTCAAGTTTTTAAATTTTATAACAAAATAAATAACTTTGTCAAATACAATACAAATGCCTAGCATTTTATATAAAGCAGATTGATTGCCTCTAATTAACAATAAAGAATAACTATAACTTAGGCGCATATGATGACCCGTGTTAATTGCTTTCCAGACTTTGGCAAAATCTACATTAGTCAATAAATATACAAAAGGGACCATATTGTGTACATGGTATTCTCACCAATCAATCAAAGTCGCTCCTCCAGAATTATCAAAAACCCAAATTCCTAAACTCTACCACCTTTGTTACTTTTGCTTCCTATGGGAGTGACTTCAAAGAATGTAAATTTTAAACACTAAGTCCTCAAGTTTTATGAAGATTTATAAAAGAAATCACTTTATCTAATAAAAACTATTGAGGATACTATTTGCATGATAAATTTCATCTCAGAGTGGAACGCCAGCGAAAATGTATCTAACATAAATTGATGTGCTTCATTTAATTTATAGAGATTATTATTGCTGCTAGGAACTACTGCAGTGAGCTTTATGTCCCACTGTAGTAACCATCTCCAACCAAGGCTTTCTGGTTCAAGCAGCTTTCCAAATAACTTTGCATTCATTCTTTCATCTTTGTTTAATTATGCCATGGTACTTACGTCATTTAATATAAGTTACTTGAAATTCTTTTTTTTTTTTTTTTTGCAAGTGGATTGATTATTGAAAATAAAATCCATCCTGGATTCACTCTTTCATAATATCAATATCTGTTTATTTCTCTCTCTCTCTCTCTCTCTCTCTCTCTCTCTCTCTCATAAAATATGCTTTGCCATGACAAGGGATTTTCTTCATGAGAGGGTGCATTTTGTTCAAGGATTATGAATGTTCCTTTAGTGTCTGAAATACAACTTTGTGGTTCTCCTCCTCCTTTTCTGCAACATCATCATTACTGATATTTAAGCATTTCCTATGTGCCAGGGACTATACCAGGAACTCTGCACATAAACATTTACCTAATCCTCACCACAAAGCAGAAACTGATTCTAATACTGTACCTATTTTAGATGAGGAATCAGAAACTTAAAAAGATTAAAAGTCTTGCACATACATATTTTTAAGTAAATGCACAAACTTTTGTCACCGGATATCCAATTGCTAGACTGAACTCTGGCTGAGACTGGGAGAAACAGAGTAAGGAAATGCTCCTTCTCCAGGTGCAGGGATAAAGTATCCCTATTGCTCCCAGGAATCTGGGCTTTCTTGATCTTACTGCAAACTAGAAAAATGGTTTATTCTTACCCTCTTGCACGGGGCGAACAGTTCAACTGAATGCATTATGGGGTTTCCTTTCTTTAATTTGAGCTTTGACTTTTCTTTTTACCTGTGTTATTTGTGTGTAAAATCTAAATAAAGGGCTATACAATTGACCAAAGGATCAGGTAGATACAGTTGACTGTCCCAAGGCCCATAGGTTCCAAGTGACAAGGGATCATGGCCAGCATTCACTCAGTTGACAAACTGCCATTTAATGTCCCCAAAATGGATCTCTTCTTGCACTTTTTCTGCATATGGAGAGTTAGTCATTGTCAACTCAACACGAGGCATAGACTTTACTATTGCCTTGAGGATAATACACAATTGAGCATTTCACTCACATTTTTTGAGTATAAGATTTAAATATTAATTAATAAAGGTAAGAGTGTATTGATCCAATATGTCTTCTCTTCTATGGCAGTACTAAACTGGGAATTAGGAAACCAGGTATTTAGCCTTGTTTACTCTAATAACGTGTGACTTCAGATAAGCCACTTAATTGCTGAGTCTGCACTTCTTAAGTGGATAATAAAAGAATTGTGTTAGATTATCCTGACAGTCTCTCCCAACTCTGAAAATCTATGAGTTTACCAAGCTCTCTAATTTACTATATCAAGTTACTGTTTACTGAGGTAAATATTTACTTTATACAATCTTCTCCAGTCTGGAAGAAAGTAATGGAAATCAACAGGTGAAAGTAACACAGGGATAAATTTAGGCATGATCTATTCCTATATACCTCATCCAGTCATCATAAGAGTTTTTTTCATTATTACTCATTTCCCTAATTGACTTTTGATTTGGTCATTTGATACATGGAGATGAGGTCAAAATAATCACTGATGAATTTCCTTTAAAATGAATGCAAAAATTGCTTCCTATTGTATCACACCCTGAGTGAGGTCACTTTTTCCAAGTTACCATATCCTAACATATTGCATTTATTTATCTGTGATTTATAATTATAGACTGCTCTCTTAACCTGTAAATATTTAACAAAATATTTCCTTACAGATGTTTAAGAAAAACAATGCTTTCCTTTCTCTAAGTCACCAATTCGGTGTGAATCAGTTCCATGCTGAGAAATTTGGCCATCACTTGGTCCCAAGCCCAGGGAAGTCTTTGTCTTGAAAAAGACCAAAAAAAGAAAGAAAAAATCTGTGCTTCAATTTACAATGGTTATTCCCTTCTAAAATAATTTTCTACCATTATTCCTATTTCTCATATAATTAACCTTTATTTCAATGTGCTTTACCCACAGTCGTGCTTATTTTAAGTTTTATGTTTACTTTTCCGAAGTCATCCCTGAATGCCATTCTTTATTCCAAAAATGGCAGTAAGCCAAGCTCCACTTTCTTCTAACTTAATTTTTTCAGACTTCTTAATGGCTATGTCAATTTCCTGTCATTGTTCTCCTATAGGATTTCCTTAGTCCCCTCCTGATGTCTTTGGCTGGGACACATTTATACTGAAATTGATAAAGGTGGGGAAAAGTCATCAACACAGTCCAGAGGAGAAGAGACTGATTCATTATGATGTAACTAAGTTCAAAAGCACAATGAATGGGCTATTTTAGTAGCATGACTTGAGACTCAGAAGCTGTGTCTTTTAGTCCCTGGAAGCGATTGCTTTTAAATAGCATCCCCAAGGTCAGGAAGGAAACATGACATCACTGAGGGGCAGCTGCCTTTGTGAAAAGGAACTTCAAGAAGCTCCTGTGTTTAAAGGTGCATTAATTGTGACCACCCAGTTAACTGAAAGATCAGACAAAAATACTAGGATTTAAGGACAAGAATAAATAAATTAGAGGAAAAAAGAGCTTGGAGCTTTGTTTTTATAATCAGTGAACTTCTAACTTCTCAAAAAGCTTTATGTGTCTTCATTCTGTAAAGAAAATAAGTATTATTATTTTTTTCTCATTTGTGAGGTCAAGAGTTTCTTCTTGAACGAGTTCAGTTTCATACTGAACTCTTGTCCAATTATTGACTATTGTTGTTAATATGTATGTCAAATATAAATATGTATCTGTGTTCATAAATATGGCTAGTATAAAACCTTAGCATTAAGTTTAAAATTGCATCTCTTGAGTGGAGTATATTAGTTTCCTATTGCTCTGTCACAAATTACCACAAACTTAATAGTTAAAATAACACAAATTTATTACCTTACATTCTAGACGTCAGAAGTCTAGAATTCGAGTGTCAGCGTGGCTGCATTTCTTCTGGAGACTTTAGGGGAGAATCTATTTTCTTGCCTTCTTCAGTTTCTACAGGCTGCCTGCATTTTTTGGCTCCTGAACCTTCGAGTCTGTTGTTAACATCTCTTGATGCTCTTTCATCTCATGCCCTTCTCTTGTGATGCTTCTGGGTACATCAGCCCCACCCAGATGATTCAGGATAATGTCTTCATCTCAGAATCTTTAATTTAATCCATCTGCACAGTTCCTTTTGCCATATAAGGTAAGATTCAAATTTAAGGGTTTATGATATGGATATCTTGGTGGGGGGAGGTATATTTTAAACATAGCACAATAAGATGCATTTACTCAGCAACATACTTCACAAATTCTATAACTTTAGTGAAAGATAATAGTCAAAATCAATAAAGAGACATTTACAAGTAAAAGTCAAGCAAAGGGTCTATAAGTTAACAACATTCTAAAAAATGATAATACTGGGAATTAATTAAATATATGGCAGGACAACTTACTATAGCAGTGAAACATCAATCCACTAATGTAAACAGGATAAAGTGGTAAAGGAATGTTAAATATAATTAAGCTTGGCTCAACTATAAGTCAGGGAATTTGTAATGGCAAGCTTTGAGTGGATAAGAACAAATTTGGTTTGTTAAAGTTTAAAAGAAAAAATGTCTATCAATAAACAAATGAATAAGCAAATTGTGATATATCCATACAATGCAATATGAATCAGTCATAAAAAGAAAGAAAATACATACTAAACACGGATGACCTTTGATAACCTTATGCTAAGTCAAGAGAAGCCAGATGCAAAGGGCCCCATGTTGTACAACTCCTTTTATGTGAAATATCCAGAATAAGGAAATCCATAGAGAAAGAAAACATTTGAGTAGTTGCTAAAGATCAAGAGAGTGGGGACTAGGGAGAAATCACTTAATAGATACAAGATATTCTTCTGGGTTGATAAAAAAAATTTTGAAAATAGAGAGAGGCGATAACTATAAGACATGATGAATGCACTAAATGCCACTAAAGTGTGCACTTTAAAGCAGTTAATTTAGATCTCAATAAAAAATTCAAAAGAAATCTTAACATTATATTATTAACAATATATATAGTAAGTATATATAATCAGTTTAACAGTAGGTTCTAGAGGACCAGAAGAAGTATATAAATAAATCTCAAAAAGTGCTTCTAGAATACTGGATCAGATGAGGAATGACCTCTACTCTAACTTCAACTTATTTCCCTGTTCATAAAATAAAATGAATAAATCAGATAATTTATATCATTAAACTTTGCAATTCTATGATTCTTCTACACCCTGTGTACAATAATGAGCTAGTTTCTTTGGGAAGCAACAAAAAAAATGAAAGCGTTTCTGTCTCCAAACAGTTCACATTTCAATGTAAAAACCACGTATGGCAACAAATTTGTCTGCAATCACCAATAAATGGGGAAGGGTGAGAGAGAGAAAGGCATACACACAGAAAAAAGAGGGAGAGAATGAAGGGAGGAAGTACATATATATATTTATCAGTGATTATATCTGGATGGTGAGATTATAGCTTTTTTGTTGCTATCTTTAACTTCTTACTCTTTAAAAAAGAACACGTATTATTGTATTGAAAAAAATCTTGATAAATGTGTCTTTATATCTCAATGTTGATATATGGTCAAATCTATAGGTATTAGAAATTCACAGTAATCTGAATAGCCACTGACATTCTCAGGAATGAAAGAAATATTTTAGCCTAAAAAATAGTTCAGCAAAAGCAAAAGGTGTCTATGAAAAGATAGTCATTGCAGCATGATTTGTAACATTTCCACAGTGAAAGTTACCTTAAGATCTCAAAAGAGAGGAGTGGTTTAGTCTGATATCTTTTAAAATTGTGAATTTTTAAACCTGAAAGGAGTTTGTTTATTCCCATTGTTCAGCTGATTCCCTCAAGGTCCTGTGCTCTACCTTAAGCCACAGTTTATTAGATTGGCATGATAAAGGGCATTCTGTTCTATGTTGTGCAGAAAGTCTAGTAATGAGCATAGTAAACACAATGTTTTAACTATGCATGTGCTGTGTGATTCAGAAACTATGTCTATATCTGCCCTACCATATGAGATCAGACACAACTTCAGCAGAAACCAGAAAGCCCAATGTGTTGAAGATGTCTACATGCATTGAAGAATCACTGAAACGATAAAAGTTTTAGAGCTGGATGGAACCATCCACCCCCACTTGATAGATGAGGATAAACACCATGGGATACAATGCAGCCACAAAGAAGAATGAAATCATGTCCTTTGCAGCAACATGGATGGAGCTGGAAAACATCATCCTAAGTGAAACAACCGAGAAACAGAAAGCCAAACACTTCATTTTTTTCACTTGTATGGGGGAGCTAAATGGCCACAAAGATGGAAATAATAGACACTGTGGACACCAAAAAGGAGGGAAGTAGGGAGGGGTTTGGATTCAGAAGTTACATGTTGGGTACATTGTTCACTATCTGGGAAATGGGCCATCTGAGACTGAATCCCCACTACTACATGATTTGTCCATGTGACAAACATGCACTTGTACCCCCTGAACCTAAAATAAAAGCTAAATAAATAAAAATTGAAAAACAGATACAGAAATGATGAAAGGCATTTGTTTAAACTTACTTATTTGATGTCCAAATTGGGGGCTTAGCCCAACTCCAGACCCTGGCCAAAGTTCATTCACCATACCACCAAATGTAATCTTTACCAGATGAACTAAAAATAAGAACAAAGTAAAACAATCAATCATTTGAAAAAAGATCAATGCCACCAGCTGTGCCGCTTAAGTGACTCTAAGCATATTATTGTTATATTTGTTAAATGGCCAGTGCAATGCAGTTGAGCATGAAGACACAATAAAATTTAGGGATTGAGAAAAAATAGACATCTTGATTTAATTTCAACATTTTCAGCTGTAATAATTCTGAATTTTCAGAGATTAAAATTATGGCATTCTCAACTCTACTAAAATGCTTGGCAAGTCAACTTTCACCTGCCTCGATTATTTGTGACTGCTTGATATTTATGGGGTTGTTCCTGTACTTTCTTCATCTGTCTACAGAGTGCTTGTGAAAAATAACCTCAAACTCATCTTCTGAGTCGGTGGTCATCCTTAACATACACTATCCAGGGGTTTGCATACTTCTTGGCCATTCTCCAGAGCCATGATATTCTTAAGTCATTAAGAGCAAACAGGTAGTTAGGAAACATAATGAACATAATAGCAGGCAATTAGCGGAGAAGACTACTCTTCCCTCAACTAAATTTCACTGGCTCTTAAATAATTTGCTGATGTGTCTACCTTTATAAGTACGTACTTGAATATGCAAAATCTGCCCAAAGTAGAAGTCTCTGGGCATATCTGTGGTCATGCCAACACTGAATCTCTGTATACATTCCCTCAGTACTCCGTGGGCAAATTGAAGCGAAGTTTCCAAAATTATTTTCTTTTCCAACATAGACCAAAATCTGATTCTGTCACTAAATAAATTTAGCAAATATATTCTTGGCCTCATGTTGCTGTTTTCAGAGAATGTTCTCTTGTTTGACCATAGCTTTTTGGCTCATGCACACAAAAAATTTATGTGTGCTATTATTCACCATTTACTATAATCTATCATTTTCTCCAAAATTTATAACTCTCTTACACAACACAGATCATTGCAGTTCAACCAGTTTCAACTAAAGACAATATGTTCTCATTTTTTGTTAATATCTGCATGAACATGTGTCATTTCATGCTTTTTTGTAATGCATTTGCCCTACTTCATACATCTTGAAGTGTTGGTTGTCAACTTTTTTTGAAAAACAGTATTTGTCAGTGTTAGATTACAGCCTAAATGATTAGAAATACCTATTTCAACATAAAATATTTCATTCTAATGTAGTTGGGGGTTGGAGGGTGGGGAGAGATCAAGATGGCCAACCAAAGACATGGCACGATTGCAACTCTCTGCAATATAGGGAGGAGTGTACCTAGGGCTTTTGGGGGTCGACCTGAAAATCCAAGCTGAGGTCTATCAGATGGTCACTGGGGTATGCAGAAGACAGAGAGTTCCAAGCCCCAGACACCCCTAGAGGTGGCCCAGATGCAAGAAAGGGAGAGAGCCACTGGAGACAGAAGAAGTGAGTGAAAATGACAGCATTTCCTCTCTACACACTTCACATGAACCTCTGCGGTTTCATCTAAAGGAGAAACAGCCCAGAGATGCCCCTTGCCCCCCTCCTACACTGGCCAGTGCAAAGGACTGCCCTAAATAGAGAAAATAGTGACAGCAGCATCAGCGGGTGCCACATTGAAGCCAGGGGAACCATAGAAGCCCCATGCCACAGCCATCAACCCACCCTCTGCAGAGAGGCTCAGTGGGAGACACCCTGTGGGAGTGGTCTGTTCCATATGGACTTTCCCTCCTCCTTCCCTTCCCTGCATCCAACAGAAGAAACAAACCAATTTGGAGAAGTTTCTCTGATGCCAGCAGTCATTGTAGCCCTAGGTCAGGGCTACAGAATTTATTGTCACAGCTCTACTCACAGAGCAGGAGGGATCTAAGAGGTGGGGTGCCTCTGCACAACCTGGCAGTGGCCCTGTCCATCTATGAACAGAGGAAGAAATAACAGCTTCCACTGCTTCTCTTCAACCCCTGAGTGAAAGCAGTGCTCCTACCCAGATAGAAGGATTCTACTCCATACACCCAAGAGCACCAGAGCCATAGCAGAGCTTCAAAGCCCTGCCTGATACCTACCAATCCTGCTGACAAGCAGTCTGGGTAGGAGGATGCTGCAGGAGCTCTGACTAGAGCTCCTGTCACTTGTCCCAGGTGGAAAGGAGCACCCTGTCCCCACCAGACTACACTGGAGAAGAAATTCCAGATTGTTTCCCCTCAGATCACCATTCTCCTTGCCACTGCTGCCCCATTCACAAGTGAGCCAGAGAAAGGACAGGCAAAAACAAAACACAAATGGTCACCCCAGCAGTAGCAACCTTATCTAACTAAGAAACAACAAAACAAAAAATGGAAAGAGAAAAGTCAGCCCTCACAGATGAAGAAGAATCAATGAAAAAACACTGACATTCCCTCAAGCCCTAATGAGTAGACACTAACAAAAGGGCTTCCATGATCCCAAACAATAGAACACTTTCAGAACAACTTGTCTCTGATGACAGACATAAAGTTTAGACTACAGGTGGTAAAGACATTCAACAAGATCCATGAGAAGGTGGACATTTAGATTATCCAGGCCATGAAAACCATTCAAGAAGTGAAAGCTAAGCAGCCATTATAAGAAAGGACTGAGCTGCACTCCTGGAAATGAAGAGTTATTTTCTGGAATTTCAAAACACAATAGCAAACCTCAATAGCAAAATTGACCATGCAGAGGAGAGAATTCTAGAGCTTGAGGATAGAACTATTAAATTAACCCAGCCTGACAAAAACAGTGAGAAAGACTTAGGAAGAATGAGCAAAGCCTATGAGAGGTGTGGGATTACGTAAAGAAACCAAATCTACCATTGGTTGATACCCCTAAGAGAGAAGGGGAAACTGAGAACACCCTGGAAAAAGCCTCCCAGGAGGTCATCTAAGAAAATTTCCCAGCCGGGCTCAGTGGCTCAGCCTGTAATCCCGTGGTTTGGGAGGCTGAGGTGAGTGGATTGCCTGAGTCCGCGGGTTCGAGACCCGCCTGGGCAACTTGGTGAGACCTCATCTCTACAATAAATAAAAAAATCAGCCGGGCATGGTTACACATGCCTGTAATTCCAGCTACTCAGAAGGCTGAGGCGGAAGATGGCCGGAGCACAGCAGATTAAGGCTGCAGTGGCTGGGAGCGGCCACTGCACTCCAGTCTGGGCTAAAGAGTGAGACTCAAACTCAAAAAAAAAAAAAAAGGAAAATTTCCCTTACTTCACTAGAAAGAAGACCATGCAGACACAAGAGATTCAGAGAACTCCTGTACGGTATTACATTAGAAGACCATACTCAAGTTACATAATAATCCATCTCCCCAAGATGAGCATAAAAGACAAAATCATAAAGGCAACTGGGAAAAGGACAGACCACATACCAAGGATGATCCATCAGAATTGCAGCAGACTTCTCAGCAGAAATCCTACAAGCCAGAAGGGACTGGGTTCCTAACTTAATGTTCTTAAATAAAAGCAAAGAATTTCCTGTCCTCTCAAGTCAAGCTTCATTAATGGAGAATTAAAATCCTTCCCAGACATCCAATCCCTAAGAGAATATATCACCTCCAGATCAGCTCTTCAGGTGATGCTTAAGGAAGTTCTAAGCACAGAAGTGAAAGAACAGTTCCATCCATCACAAAAGCACAGACAAGCACAGATGATACAGATCAACCACAAAATCTAAATGCGAAAAAGCCTCCTAATAACAATATAACAGGAACAAGTCTCCACAAATCAACAATTAACTTAAATGTGACAGACTAAATACACCACTCAAAAGGCATAGAATGGAAAATTGGATAAAGAAACATGATTCATTTTTCTACTATCTTCAAGAAACCTATCTCACTGCAAAGAACACCATAGGATCAAGGTAAAGGGTTAAAGAAAAATCATCCAGGAAAATGAAAAACAAAAAAGAGCAGGAGTAGCTATTTTCATATTAGACAAAAACAAACTTTAAACCACTAAAATTTAAAAAGAACACTACAAAATGATGAAGGGTCAATATATTAGCAAGGAACATACATCTTGAATACTTACACACCCAAAATAGGAACACTCAGATTTATAAAAACAGCTACTAATTAAATTAGGAAAGGACAAAGAAAGCCATACAATTATAGTTGGAGACTTTAATATCCTTCTAACCTCCATAGATAGAACATCAAGGCAAAAAACTAACAAGTAAATCCAGAACCTTAACTCAACACTAGACCAATTGGACCCAGTAGACATCTACAAAACTTTTCACCCAACAATCAAAGAACATACATTCTTCTCATCAGCACATGGAATATGCTCCAAGATGAACCACATGCTCAGACATAAATCAACCATGAACAAATTATAAAAGGTCTAAATCATACCTACCATCTTCTCAGATCACAGTGGAATAAAAATAAGTACAATCATCAATAGAAACCTCCCAAATACACAAATTAAGCAACATACTTCTGAATGACTTTTGGATTAACAGAAATTAAGGCAGAAAAAAAAGATTCTTGAAACAAAACACAATACACCAAAACCTTTGGGATACCATGAAAGTGATGCTGAGAGAAAAGTTTATAACATTGCACACACATATCAAGAAAATAGAAGAATCTCAAGTAAACTGTCTGAAGTCAAACCTAAGGGAGCTGGAAATACAAGAATCATCCAATTCCAGAAACAGTAGAAAAATGGAAATCAATAAATAAAAACATTGTTAAATGAAATAGAGACCCCAAAATCATGCAAAAGGCCAATGAGAAAAAAAGCTGGTTCTTTGAAAGGATAAGTAAGATTGACAGATTTTTGACCAGATTAACAGAGAGAGAGAGACAGAGACAGAGACAGACAGACAGAGAGAGAGAGAGAGAAAGAGAGAGAGAGAGAGAAATAAACAGAGAGAGGAAGAATTCAAGTAAACATGATTAGAAATGAAAAAGGCAATGTTACAACTGACCCTGAAGAAATAAAAGATGACCAGAAATTACTACAAACATCTATATGCAAATAAACAAACAAAAAACCCAAAACAAAGACTATAACAGCCTAATGGCAGGGATAAACTCTCACATCTCAATAATCAGCCTGAATGTAAATGGACTAAATGCACCACTAAAAAGGCATAGAATGGAAAACTGGATAAAGAAACATGATGCAACAATATACTGTCTTCAGGAGACACATTCAACAAAGGGACACTCACAGACTCAAAGTTAGAGGGTGGAAAATAAATATTCAGGGAAACAGAACACAAAAGAAAGCAGGAGTTGCAATCTT
>CAUYQG010200533.1:0-22195 GCA_963574415.1 Tarsius wallacei | reverse complement strand
CCCGGCTCGTATTTTACTGTCAACAGAGTTAAGGAGATTCATGATCTTTACTGCATAGAAACTCCTTTCTTACATCCTCGTCATCAAACTGTCACGAAAACTACTTCATACCATCGTGGGTCAAGTCAATTATCATATGTTTTTTTCTGAACTTGAAGAACTAATCATATTTGAGGCCTATCAAGTTGCACATATATTATCAGGGGCATTTCTCAAATGTTTTGTACTTAAAAGAAACTTCTAGAAGTCCAGAAGTTGTTAGCGGAAGTTCAGCACTCTGCTAGACATCTCGTTTCCCCATCCTCTCTCACTCAAGTCTGCAAAGGGAGCCCTCCCTACTCTCCAAAGATTATGAATGAACAAAGTGATGGGCAACAGGACCGATCCCAGATGAGCGCATTTCCTTCAGACTTTCGTGTTAAGATGATAAATGGGTGGACCATTTGGCCTTAAACAAATGACAAAGAAATATTACAACCGATTATACAGTATTTTCATTTCTGTTATATGTGTCCACTCTTGACCTTCTAGATATTTGAATAAAGGAAAATTTATATTATCTCTGACATTTCCAGATAAAAGTTCTGAGGAAGCTTCCTATACTGGACTTCCTGCTTTCGGCAGTAGTCAGACAGGGTGTGGTTTTACTAAAGTAACAAAAGCCTGCGCAGCACAATTCAAACTTTCTGCCCCCCTTTCATATTATAAACAATAAGTATGACCAGATTCCAACTAAGCCATCTGGCTTTGCCAATGATTATCTCCCATGTCTTCTTGGAAGACTGCAGGTATTTATATTTTTGTTTTTGCTCTTACTCAATTGCATTTACATGTTTGGAGCAGGAAAGAGGATATTTTAAACACATTTAGCCAGGTCTTGAGTTTGGGGTCAGAAATGTGCTGCAACTCCCACACCAGTCTGCAAACATCTGGCATCCCAGATGGGAGTAATAACAACTCTGCTCTTATTTTCATAACTGCATTATAGAAGATGCTCACTGGTTTCCTCCACGGTGAGTTTAATTCACACCAATATTTTAAAGAAGATTAAAAAAAGAGGAAAAAAAAGGAATGAAAGAAAACATTTCTGACAGCACAGAGAGTCGAGTTTTCATGTTCTTATTGTACAAAAGATTCTAAGATAATTACAGTTTGTAACAGAACTCAGGCTTATTCTGTAAATCAAATCAACTATGTATTTTCTATGCTGAAGCTCAATATGCACCACAAGAATGCTGTATTTTTAGCTTAGATTTGGATTTCATGTTTTTCCTCTCAAGTGATTTCTACCAGTGCAATAGTTTGTTGTTGCTGTTGTTGTTGTTGTTTGTTGTTGTTTTTTTCTGTAAAACCACCTGGAAATCAAGCCACATAGTAAAGTTGTTTTTTTGTTGTTCAGTGCTTCCATTCAGCCTCACTGGAAATATTGATATTAAAAGGTGCCCTATCTGTTGCATCACCAACACGTTTCAACAGCTGCACTAAGAAGGAATAGTGTTATCTTATTTCTTGCTTTTTCTCTGAGCTAATTTTCAACAGTATTGTCCAGATTTGCTGCAGTTGTTTTGCTGGCACGAGGTGAATATATCAGCGACGCACAGGGGGACTGTCAGTTCCTTACTGAAAGGAGTCCTTAAGGGACAAACCACAGGATCACAGATCAAAAGCCAGACAAAGTCTGGAGTCACCTGTACAGTGTAGAGAACAAGCCAGGGGCAGAGTCATGTCTGAACTCCAGACTAACAACCTAGCATTCCTGAGGAGTGGACCACCAAATGCAAGCACTATGAGAACGAGGGGTTTTGTCCCTTTCGTTGACTGGTGTCTTAAGCAGTGCTTGGGAAGAATGCTTGGCACATAGTGGGTACTCAGTATAACTTATTGAATGAATGAATATAACACCCAACCTCTTGATTAAGATCATAAGCCAGCTATGCATCAGATTTGGCTTTCTTGTGTGACCTTCTTCCCCAGAGTTGGTAGCATGAGTTAGTGAAAAGAGTATCCCAATCAGTTCTTCACTCGGCCTTTTACTTATGTTACCTCAGCCAAGTAATTTGTGACTATATTTCAAAAAGTAAATGGCTCACAGTCTTGGCTTTCTCATCTATAAACTGGGATTATACTGGGCCTGCCTATTTCATAGGGCTTTATGCATACCAAATTAGTGTACGATACACTACAGGGCTGTGGGAATATTGTTACTATCAGTAAATGATCTCTGAGATGTAGTCATTTTTAGTAACAGAGGTGTTGGCTGCAGAAAAGCACGGGCAGAGATTCTCCAATGTGATGAAAGGCTTTGGCCAAGGGACGTGCTGGGAGCCACGATGTAAGCTGCTTGTGGGCTGGAACTAGTTCTCGTAGAAGCCAGGGAAAACAACACACCCACCTCAATGAGGTGAAGGTGGAGTGGAGGGACTGAGGGGAGCCGTCACCAAAAGGTCAGGACCAGGCAGGGGTTCAAGATAGTTATCCCAAATATGAGATGTAGAGGATACATTTGCAATAACCCATTCAGGAAGTAGATTAAAATGCAGTGTTGAAAATTCCAGGTGGATACAATTGTCAATATCCAGAGAAGTCTAGGTCATTAGTAAACAAATCTGTTCTTGGATCTAGGAAACCAAGGCTACCTCTAAGGAAAGGGAGCTGGTAGATCCTAGGAGAAAGGATTGGAATTAGGGCTGTTAGGTGCCAGGGAGGCATCAGGTGGGAGAGGCTGGGCTAGAAGAGCCAGATGGGCAGGTTTGTCTTGCACTGGGGTACAGGAAAGGAATAACTCAGGGCTCATGCAATCCAAACTTTGCCCACTCCAGGAGCCTAGACATCAGAGGTGGGGGTTTCAAACCCCACTGGATCCTGGGTAAGGGTTCCTAATATACCAGAAGACCTAGGCAGGGCAAAGCCCACAGGGACAAAATACCATTACTGGCAGCTGAGGTGGAAAAGTCTGGATTCTCTGATGATTAGAACTGGTGCTGACAACAATTTTTTTTTAAACTTCAAAGGATGTTCTCCTTGCTATTGGGTGACAGGAAACTACAGTTGTGGACAGATGCTTCTTTGCCACATATTAAAACAAAGTATTATAAGGCAAAATCTTGAATGCACTCACAATTTTCCAAGTGTTTGTTCAGAACAAAAACCATGAGGAAGTCAGGGTCATACTTGCAGACCTAAGAACACATTGTTATGCTTATTTGAACGCATTGTTTACCCAGTCTTGTACCTACCTGTAAGTCATTCCACCCAGACCATGGACCAACCAGCTGATGACCTAAAAAGGGAGGCCAGGGACAGTCAAGCATGGTTCTTGGCTGTTCCCTCAAACCTCCTTCTCATGATTTTCACTCCTTCCAGGTCTACCAGGATTCTGATGCTTGACTTTATTTTCCATGTCAGCTCTCTCTTTGGCGTTGAAAACTGACTGAAGCTTTCCTAGCTTGGCCTCAGTGTCCTCCAAGGACTCTGGTCTTCTTGACCTCTGGCTCTGTCCACTACTGGACATCTCAGGTGGAGTGCTTTGCTCACACTCTGACCCTGGGGCCATACACAGCCCCCATTGGCCTGACTGGCACCCAGATGGGCCTCTCCAGCCACCCCAAAGGAGAAACATTGCAAAATTCCACTGCACCTCAGCCTTTCTTCTGGGGTTCCTTCAGTCACTCCCATAAGAGACCTTGGAGGAAACCCAAAGCTTTAGGGGAGCTTCCCATTCAGATGTGAAAAAAACAAAAGGCAAAAGGAGGCACTAACCCAGGAACAGCCCCCCAAGTCCAGGATGTGACTACCCCACAATACTTGGATTTTATATTTTAAGAATAATTTCTTTGAACTATGCAATAGTTCATTGAAAGTTGGGGAAATTTCAATCATTCACGTTCACTGTACAGTAGTTTCCTGCCATTGCTTTCCTCCTGATAAGTGACAAGGGGTCAATATGAGGTTTGATGGGATACAGGGAGAAGGCAAAATAAGTAACATAACTGAAGACTTTGGAAGTGAGGAGAAACTTTCATAAAATAGATGGTGCTGTGAGGAAGAGAGGGGGGAGGTTAGTGGAGCCATGAGAACACCTGAGGCAGAGTTCAGGAGCATCAGGAGGCAGAAGAGAGGTATAAGAAAGAGAAAAATGAAGTTTATTTATGTTGTTGCTGCTTTCCCAAATTTTACTTAGGACCAGCTATGAATCAGGAAGAAAGGTGAAATTCTTTTTCTTCTTCCTCTCAGTTTACCTCCTGTTCCTAAGACCAGAGCTTGATATTATTATCATTTGTAAGTGACCTTTTATTTTTTTAGTTAAAAATTTGGAATATATCTATTTCCAACGGGTCAAAGTTCAAAAGGCACAAAAGCAGCATCCTATTGACTGAGAATCTTTCTAAAGTTGAATAATCCATACACAAGCAAGTACACATACCCACATATACTCTCTTCTTTCCTGAGGTTGCTATTTTGGGGGAACATTGGGTTAAATTGGCTTTTGGACCTATCTGGGAACCTGACAACCATTTAAAACATTTTTGTTTTCCTTGGGGAAATTGGGTTCTCAGAGCCACGTAATCAGCCTAAAGGTAAATTTTTAGAGTTTACCAGGCACATTCGTAAGCTGAAGATTTCCTGTTTCCATCTATATTAAGCAGTGCTGAGTAAGCAGAGATATGAAGAATGAAGAGGTGAAAAGTGAAAACAGCTTGTATATACCAGAATAACATTTTCTGTAATTTTTTTTCCTCCCAAATGTACTTTCAGGATGGGCTTTTCAGAAGCCCACATATTTAGGGCTAAGCATTGACACTCCCTTATGTTATCAAAACGTTCCTTCCTTCCACTCAATAGAAGAGATCCTGTGCAAGGTGTCCTGAGGCTGTCTTCAGGGTGGGCTCGCCTCTGTCCCCAGTGAGTGCATCCACCACGGAAGTGCAGTCATTCTAGGCTCTCCTATGAGAAATACCTTCACAAAATAAGATGCTAAATGTATGCATTTTGTTTAATGTCACTGGCTGGTGTCTCCTGGCAGGAAGTTTGTGTGGAGTTGTCTCTATGTGACAAAGTAAAGCAAGCGTGAATGTGCGGGTGGCCATTTCCAGAACAGCTCACCGTGCCTGGGTTCAGAGGATTTCTTCTTCTTGGGGGATGTTTCGGTAACCCGTCACACTTCGTTCACACAAATAGCTATAGTTTTCTTTATGAAGCTTTGTGTGAACTGTGATGTACTTCCTTGAGAGGATAATGTTTAGATTTCTTACCCACTGGAGGGAGTAGTACAATAATAAAGGAAAGCCATTCAATTCCTTCTCTGAATTTGATCGAAACCGCTCCCCCAAAAAAACCTCTTCCTTTCTTGGTCAAAATTAACTTTTTAAAAACCTGCGTTTTTGCTGGAAAAAGAAAGGAACATTAGTAACATAGATAGACATTTGTGTGTATGTTTTTCTATTCCAGTAGATTTCTAAGTTTCTTGAAGACAGGACTGCTAGAATGAACAAAACAGAGGGTGAGGATGGAGCGAAGAGAGAGAAAGAATAAAAAAAATACAGCATATTCAGTTAAATTTGAATCTCAGTCCATGTCATGCTCATTATTTTATACTCCACAATGCTTAGAAAACATATTTGTGCATGGTAGTTTTCCCCAAAGCTATTTGCTGAACTGCATTAAACATCATTTCAATGCATTTACCTATTTATTAATTTAGCAAACACAAAGCACTAACTAGGTGCTAAGCACTCTTCTAGGTGGTTTACAAATCGTAATTTATTTAATAGACAGCTGAATTATGAATATAGAAAATTACAGACAATAGTTTCTCTTTAGAATTTTAGATCTCTGCGATATATTTATTCAAAGGGTCAACACAATTTGAATTTGGTGGCTATCAGAGTAAAGTTTTGTATGTATAATTTTTTAATTATGAAAGGAGTGCATACTCATGTAAAAAGTTTAGAAAACAGAAAAATTCAAAGAAGGTAATAAAATCACCCTTCACAGAGATGATCTTTGTTAGCATTTTTCATTAGACGTATATTTTGAAGAGATATGAAATATAGCTAACTGCACGTTCTGCTCATTCTATCCAATAACATCTCAGGCCCAGTCATTTTCTATCCTGTCATCCGATGTTATCACAGTCATTACCCTCATCACTATCTGAAATTATCTCACTGATGTAGCTTTCACTTCTGCTCTGTCTCCTGCTACTAGAATCAACCCCTCGCCCACGTCCCAGTGCTGGGAACATAAGTCAATGCTCAATCAATGTTTTCTAAATGAATTAGTACTCTCCCTCCATTGAGCACAGGGTCATTGAAATCATTTCAGCGTGATAACTTACCACATGTGCCTTTAGTGTAATAGCAACTTCTAAAATTATTTTACCCAAGATTTCTTAAGCTCAACATTGAGAAAAGTCAGAATTTTAGCTAAAATTTAGTGACTACTATATCTGAAAAATTTCTGTGCAGAATGAAGTACTTATAATAATGTTTCAAAAATGCTTTTAAAGTGCCAGTGAGGTCTTGTTTATTTCAGATTTTAATGGATTAATCCTTTCCCTCCTGAGAATATCATGGGCAGAAACTTAACAATACAAATTTTAAGTGAGGATATATATTCATGTGTCCAATAAATCCAAGACTTTGCTATTTCCTAAAATGCTTATTTGACAGAACAGCAATACTAGGTATAAAAAAAATTCAGTATACCAAAGGAATTCAGAGTACTAAGGGAAAATATGAATAGGGGCATTTCTTTAACAATAATTGGTATCCAAAAATATTCCATATTGTGATCCTAGTACACACTGGGTCTCAAAGAAGAGGAGCTGGCTTGACTTACGATCTTTTCGTCATTAAAGAAAATTAATTTTTTCTCACTTATTATCATAACAAATCCATGAAGTAGATAATAAAAACACTACTTTCATTCTCAAACAACAGGGTTAAAAACTAACAAATCAATAATTATGTTAGGCATCTGTTGCTTATCTAGTTCTGTGTTAACTAAAAGTGACCAAGAAAAAGTTTGATTTCTAGAATCTTTAAATATAGTTTAGGAGGCAAAATGGAAATGTTTCAAGCAATTGAAAAAAAGAGCGAAACTGAGTGGCACTCTTTTAATACGGACGTCAGAGCTTCACGGGGGAGGCGGGTCTGGGCAACATGGAGAAGTAGCACTTCCAAAGATGAGAGGGAAGCAGAGAAGGTAACACTAGCAATGCCAATGACACTATCCCCTCAGGGGATTGAGAGTTTACCATCTGCCAGGTACTATTTTAAGTGCTTTGTGTAAACTCAGGTAATCCTCACAACAAATCTATGAAGTTGGTTCTATTATGATCCTCACAGGTGAAGAAACTGACAGATTTAAAAATAAATAAAAACAAAAAACAACAACAAAAAATTGCCCAAATCATGCAGCTAGTAGGATTAGGGAGAATTTTAAGGTGGAGAACAACACGAGCAAGGCATAAAACTGGAATCAGAACTGTAGAGAGCCCCCAGTTGGAGAAAAAGTTCCAAGGAGGAGTAGTGAGGATAAAATCAGAAGAAAAAGAACCTCCCGGTTTTGCAGAACTTTGAGTCTTAGTATGGATTCAGTTCTATGATGGGGGGTGCAAAAAAAGGGAATTATCTTTTGGTGGGCAGGCCCCTTGTTGTACAGGCTTCCCCTGCTAGGCAATTGTTCTAGGAACCCATTGGCATCAGTGGACTTGCTAGCGGTGTTGTGAGAGGCTGCAATCAGCCTCAGTGAAATTTTTTTTTTTTTTTTTAGTTTCTTTCGGTGCATTTGCCCTTTTCATGATGGGTGACTTACAAACGCACCTGCCCACACTGCACTGAGCATTCAGCAGTTTTTAACCAAAAACAGTATGACCCCCATGCCCTGCCCTCCCTATTTACCCAATCTCAGCTCAGGTGACTTTTTTGTTTGTTTGTTTCCCTGGATGAAAAAAAAATCCTCAAAAGGAAATGTTTTGCTTATATGGAAAAGGTGAAACAAAAAAATTAGTGGGAATACTGTTTTTATATATTTGCAAATTTCTTTCATGTCTAGCTTAAAAGAAGGCAGCTAGAGTCTTAAATCTGTTTCTGCATTTAATATGCCTTGATATGCTGCTTTGGTTGAAACTCATGAAGAAAGTTCATTCTAACACAGATGTGTAGTTGGAGAAAGTAAATTTAATAGCTTTTTCAAGTAATTGTAGATAATCTTATTATGTATACTCCAACAAAACATAAAAACTTATAGTTTCTCTTTTTTGTTATGGTATTATTTACATACAAAAAATTCATTATTTTTAAATAGTGTGATGAAAGTTAGTACTGATCCCAAAATTTGGAACAATTCTCTCACCCTAAAAAATGACCACATGGCACTTGGCATTCACTTCCCTTTCCTCACTGCTAGTTCCAGGCCACCAACGATCTGCTTTCTGTCACTATAGTTTTGTCTTTTCTAAAGTTTCATATCAATTGAATCATTCATAGTCTTTTATATTTATCTTCTTTCATTTAGCATAATATTTCTGAGATTTACCCACGATGCATATATTAATACTTCATTCCTTTTTATTGTTAAGTAATATTCCATTGTATGGCTATACCACAATTTTTAAATTATATTCACCAACTGTTAGATATTTGAACTGCTTCTAGTTTTTGGCTATAGACAATAATGCTGTCATCAACTTTTACCTACACATTTGCTATGTGGACATACATTTTCATTTCTCCTAGGTAAATACCTCTGGGTGGACTTGCTAGATCATACCGTAACTATATATCTAATTTTATAATGTGCTGACATATAGTTTTCCTAAGTGGCTGCACCATTTATCTTTCTAATCTGCAGTGCATGAGAGATTCAGATACTCTACATCTATGCCAATACTTGGTATTGTCAGTCTTTATACTTTAACTTTTCTAGTGGATGTGTAGTGGTTTCTCATTATAGTTTTGTTTTTGTTTTTGCTTTTGAGTCACGGTTTGACTTTGTCACCCAGGCTGGAGTGCAGTGGCACGATCACAGCTCACCATAGCCTCAATACCTGGGCTTAGGCAATCCTTCTACCTTAATGTCCCTAGTAGCTGGGACTACAGGTATGAGCCACGTCACCTGGCTAATTTTTTGATTTTTTTTTTTTTTTTTTGTAGAGACAAGTTCTCACCATGTTGTCTAGGCTGGGCTCAAATGCCTGGACTTGAGCAATCCTCCTATCTTGACCTCCCAAAGTGCTGGGATTACAGGCATGAGCCACCACACCTGGTTCTCATCATAGTTTAAATCTTCATTTCTTTTATGACTAGTGATGTTGAACATGTTTTCATATGCTTATTAGCTATCTTGTTTTGTGTTCAGTTGCTCTCCTTTTAATTGGGTTGCCTTATTATTAATTATAAGAGTTTCTTAGGTATTCTGAGTATAGGCCTTCTGTTGGATTTATGTTTTGCAAAATTTTCTCTCAGTCTGCCTATGATTGTCTTTTTTGTTATCTTAATTTCATATTTCAAAAAAAGAAGTTTTTAATCTTTATGAAACTCATTTGATTAATTTTTTTCTGTCTGAAATATTTTCTATTTAGAGTTAATTTTTGTGTATGGTGTGAGGTAATGGTTAAGGTGGATGATAGATATAGGTAGGTAGGTAGGTAGGTAGGTAGGTAGGTAGACAGGTAGGTAGGAAGGAAGGAGGGAAGGAAGGAAGGAAGGAAGGAAGATAGATAGATAGATACCCAATTGTTTCAAAACCATTTGTTGAGTATCTTTGATCAAAATCAATTGACCATGTAATCGTGAGTCTATTTCTGGGCCCTCTGTTCTGTTCCTTAATCTATTTTTACATAAATGCATTATTCTCTTGATTACTACACCTTTATGGCAAGTCACCAAATCAGGCAATATGACTCCTCCAACTCTGACCTTCTTCATTTTAGTTATTTTAGGCCTTTTGTTTCTTCAAATAAATTTTAAAATTATTAAGTTATTCAAAAAAGTTTGTTAGGATTTTGGTTGATATTGTACTGATTCCATGGATTAGCTTGGGAGGATTCCCATCTTATTGCCATCTTAACAATTTTGAATCTCCTAATCAGAGATCAGTGAACTATGGTCTGCGGGCCAAATCTAGCCTTTTTCTGTACACTTGTAAGCTAAGAATATATTTTACATTTCGAAAGGGTGGTAACAAAGAAGAATATTCCTCATAAACTCATGTGACCCAAGATGCCAACAATAATCACTATCTGGCCCTTTATAGAAAAAGTTTGCCAATCTCTGTTCTACCTTTTGAATATGGCACTTCCTCCACTTATTGAGCTCTCGAATTTCCCTTTGCAATGTATTGTAGTTTCAATGCACAGGCCTTAAACATCTTTCCTTAAATGTATGCCTAAGTACTTATTATTGTTGATCACACCTTGAGAATCATTGCTGAAATCAGTGGGGGCAGGAAATACTAACAGTTTTTTTTAAAAAGTCAAATTACATGGTGAAAATCCTTAAGTATTATTTTTATAATACTGTGGGAGAACCCACAGAGGCTAAAAGCAGGAAAAACTCGGGAATCCACAATATTTAAATTGAGAGGTGCTGGAAACATGAGTTAGGGTAGTGGGAGAATAAAGGGAGTAAATTTGAAAAAACATTTTCAAAGGAAGGAAAAGCAAAGTTGGTAATGGATTGGATAAAGGGGATGAAAGAGAGGGAAGAGTCAAAGACAACTTCAAGGTTTCTAGCCTGTGATGTGAAGTGGCTCGTCCATGGTGATTTTTATTTGGTTTACTTTTATCATCTAGATGCACAAATGAGATTTTCCCACATGTAACTATTGTAGCTCCCTATATTCAGATTTGCCATTGAAATTGCCTTCTATCTCTTCACACCCTGTTAGTGAACGGGTAGTATTTTGATGGAGGTTATATGATCAGAGAAATCCTGGGTCTTGGTGGCATGAAAAGCATAACTCTCTTTACATCCTTGTTTTAATTAACCATTTCTTAATATTTGAAACATTTTTAGGTATGTAGTAACCTAATAGAACATTATTTTTACAGCCTTGTTTGTTCAAAAATCATTAGCCCTTTAAGACATTTATATTATTTATGACTTTAAAATTTGTGGGTTTTTTCTTCCTTTTTCCATCCTTTGGTTTCCTTTTGAAGTCATACTATTAAACCTCCTTAAAAATATTTATGTGTGTTTAGTTAACAAAAGCTCCTGTAAGTTGAATCCATGCTGGGAAAAGGTTCAGGTAAGCTCTCTATATAAGCTTACAGACAATTGTGTAAATCTTCAGCCATTAAAGAGAAAGGAGAAAAAAGCCACCCTCATTACACTGCTGTCATTTACTCTTCATCTCCTGTCCTCTTTAGCAGCATTAAGATGGGATGTAAATTTGCCAGTTAATGCTGTTAGAAAATGGATGGTTCAAGAAGGGCAGGAATTAGAGATCAGTATTAGGTGCAGATAAGCTCCTTTGCCTCCGCAGTGGCGGCTGTTTAACATTCATGGGAAAATCATCATCAAACAGCGTTATCACAGCTCTGTTGATGGCTGAGGAACTTCATCACTATGATAATTTTTTTTATAGCTGTGAGCCAAAAAGCTCCCTTTTATTTCTGCTGTCTAGAGCTGTGATAGAGGCTTGTTTGTATGGGTAGGATACAGCAAACCCTGGCTCCTCAGCCGGGTTTGATTTCTTCTCCCCCTTCTCTGTTCTTCCCTTGTGCATGTTGCACTAAACAGTTTTACTGATAAAAAAAAATATATATATATATATATATATATGGAAGTCCTCCAACAATCCTTCAAAGCATAACAGATATTTTCATGATCAGTAATTCAAAGTTTGACAAGTGATGCCATTCTGTAATGAAACTGTCATCCATTTTATTGTGAGCAAAATGCTAACTGATAAATGGAACGTGGCAGGGTGGGGGCCGGCCAAAAGCAGGGGAAATAAATGCCTGACTCTGAATACCTGGAAAGCAAACTATTCAAAACAGTCAAAGTATTCCTCAATAGCACATTTCTCATCAATAGACTAAGTCGTCAAAGCTCCTTGCCTGTAATTATGCCTTTCTGAGTGAAGCAGAGAGTAAACTGGAGACCGGGTCTTCTGTCCTCCATTTTTGGTTCTATTCTATTTTCATTTTTAGAGTGTTTGGGAACAACATTGGTTATGTTATTCCCAACTGACCGAATTTGCTTTAGAACCCACAATCTTTGCACATGATATTTCCCCGACATGTTTAGACATCTTCAAGCATATTGGAGATAAAAGTCGTGGTTGTTGCTTGCAGCATATATGGGGCAAAGACGTCCAGTATTCTTTTGAGATAGATAAGGAAGCTATTCAAAGAAAATTTAAATTTATTAAGGTGCTCAAGCTTGTGCTTCTTTGCAGCTTTGACCTCATTTTTGGAGGCTTAACTGCTCTAAGTGACTTTTCCCTTCTTTTGGAATGCAGCTAGAAAGCATGGTGCTGAAAAGCAGTTTTGTAGTCTGGACAGGAAGGTAACATCGTTTAAATAGTTGGGATTTGAATTCAGGATTGATTTAACTACTTCAGTAATTTACTTTCAACCCCAGCTCATTCCTTTTCTTTCCCCGAGAGCAGACTTCCAGTCCTGCCATGATGGGCTGAATTATGCTTGGAGTTTGGAGATAAGGACTTTTGTCTACGAGGCTCAGCTTAAAGGACCAAACTCATTTCCCAGAAGACTAGAGTTTGAATCCAGTTAGGATCCTGGAGGTGAAAGGCTAACACCTTATCATTTAAGTATAGCTATTTAAACATAAGTTTAAAAGAGATACTGCAGGATGGAGGGACAGTGTTGTTCCTCGAAGGATAATCTTGGGGACAGCTGGCTGGCTGTTCCCTGAAGATCAGATAGGCCTCTCCATCCCCAAATAGCTTTGGCCACCTCTGACTTCTCAAGATCAAGAGCCAAGGATGCTTCCTCATGCCAAGATTTTCTATTCCATGTTTGGTTTTAGAAAAAATCTAAGGGGGTGTTTAATTTTCATGTGCACACTCCTTCTTGAACTGATGATAGATTTAAGTCGTAACTGTGAGCTTTTCTTTGTGCGGAAAAAAAACCCCACAGGGCCCTCCTATAAGGGAGTTACTGAATATGTTTGATATTTGTTCTTCTCATTGGAGTCCTGAAGAACACAAGTCAGAGATGGCCCCTGCCCTTTGGGGGATTACCTTCTAATGCCTAGTCACAGTCCACACATAAATTCCCTTTCTCCACTAAAGTTACCACATCCAAAAGGAGGTCCCTATCTTTCCTCTCCCAGCTAATGGAAACTCCACGGTGCACACTGCCTTTCTTTTATTATTATTATTTTAAAGACATGAGGTACAATTAGGTGCAGATGTGGTCATTGTACAGGTAAAGTTTGGGCCTTCCTTTGGTCCCACTTTGTCTGGTTTGAGATTCTTATTGATGTTATGTGCCCCCACTCCCCCCCACCCCAGCAGTGTCCCTTTCTTATAGTATTGTGATAAATGTTCAGGGTCCGTTTATAAGTGAGTACATGGGGCACTCAGTTCTTTGTTTCTGTGATAGATTCTGTACTTGTTTATTGCCTAGCTCTTTACACTATAATGTAAGCTCTTTGAGGGCAGACCTACCTTCCTTCCTTCCTTCCTTCCTTCCTCCCTCCCTCCAACACTTCCTTCCTTTCTTCTTTTTCTTTCTCTTTTCTTCTGCAAAATCTCCAATGCCTAGAACAGAGCCAGACATGTGGCAAGTGTTCAAGGTATATGTAAAGAACAAATATATTTGTGTCTGAGTTGAAGCCTGGGAGAGTTTCGTGGTATAGCACAAAGCACAAGGGGCTAAGCCTAGCTGGTAGCCAGAGAAATCCCAAAGGCAGCAGGGACATTCCAGGACACCAGAAAAGACCACGAAAACTCCTTTGCTTCCCAGGTACATGGAAGAAATACGGAAATGTGTTCAATTATGAAATTTGGCTTAAAAAGAAACAAATTCAGAGAAAGCTAAGTTTTACCTGTCTGCTATAGTGGTACTGAGGAAAAAAGGAAACTATAGGGTGGGCGTGGAGAGATCTCTTTTTACTAACAATGACAAGAAATAATATGTATTTCCAGTGGCACTTTCTATCCCTTTCTTTTTGAGGAAATACAGATCAGGGACTCTCTATCTTAGTTTTAAAGACTGTTTAATCATAAGCCATGCTTCAAAAGTGACCTTTTTTCAGGGTAGATGAAGAAAGATGTCCTAGACAGTGAGCAGAAGGAATGGTGACATTGGAAAGCCCGACAGGACACCCAAGTCCCAGAATGGGTCCAGGCCATCATGTGTTAGCCTGCAAAGGCTTGAGAGCAGCACTTATGACCCATATAAATAGGCCAGGCTACAGTCAGGAACCACTGAAATCACACATTCTCTAATTTAGTTCGTTTTACACTAGCAACTGCAAGAAACAGCTCTGAGTTCACAAGAACAGAAGACATCGATGATAATTTCCTTTGGCTCTTTTGCCAAGCCATCAGCAATTTTCTAGCTTTTCTTCCCCTCTCCTTAAATCCATCCATCTATCTTATTATCTTGAATTAGGCTTACTTTTTCTTGGAAATAAAAAAAATCAATTAACCTTTTAGTAACTAGAGCCCATTACAGAGATATCTTGTATTCACAGTATGTAGGCTATACTCAGATATTAATTACTGCATTTTTACCTAATTTTTACTTTAGAGCCAAGGATGTTTAATCTCATAAGAATTTCATTTTAACTTTACTAGTCATATCTCTCTGGTAAAATGCATGTTCATGCATGACAGATTAAAGTATGGGTCAGTTGTGCTGCACACTCAAGTTTATATGAGTCTATTTTTCAAACCTTTAAATCCAACAAAAATTAGAAGATGCTTTGTGACACAGAAACCATACTGTTTCAGGGGCATGGCAAAATAGTTCAGTCTGATAGAGGGGGTTACTGGTGAGAAACGGTTGGTAGCATTTGGGGCCTAAGCCTACTTTCCAGAATGCAGTTCTACTTGGCCTATTTCTTCACCTGGCTCCTTTACTGTGTGTTCCTTGGGAAGAGTATTGACATTAAGGAATCACAGAAATTCATGCTTCGTTCTTCAGCCATCGGATCTTGAACCAAGCATTTGTTTTGTTAGCCAATATATGGGGTACAAACAACATGAGCTCTACAATTCCCCTGACATTGTGGAAGATCTGATTCTCTGCCTTCCCACTACACACACATAACGGTGAAACTGCTGGTCGCCTCCTTAGTAGAAGGGATGAAATTGTTCTGGTTCACTGATATCCTATGGCACCTGTGGACCCAGCACACACCTGTGAATCAACTGACCAACTGATGGAGGCAGTCGGGGACCACATCACAGTGATAAGCCAGTTGATCCATTTAGGGTCAGTCCCTGAACATCAGGACTAAGTCAACGAACCACAGACTCCAAGGGCCACACAGCTACATCTGAAGCACACAGGTCCTTCTGTATTACAGCAGTGCTTGTTGCCATACTTGCTACCTGCTGGAACCAGTAAGAGGTGCGCTTTAAAGTTCTGCCCTTCACGCGGGGCCTCATTAGTCCTAGACCAACCATACCATGAAAAAACATTGGAATAGATCTGTCACCTCTAACAATTTGTGGAGCAGCTTCTCCTTTTCCTTTGTTATGCTGTGAATAATTCTGCAGCTCCTCCGGTTTTATTAAGAAGCCTTTCCCTTGGTTTCTCTTTGTTCTTCTCATCTAATCTCTTAATGGAAGTTGCTAATTAAATTCCTATAGCCATTTTTTAAACAGTGTTTTGAATAGCAAAGTCTGTCAACTGCAGAAAGTGTATATTCTTATCAACACGCCTGTTGCCTGGAGGAGCGAAGGCCTCGCTGACAGATGGCTGCTAAAGAGGGCCCAGCAGGCCTCACATCTGCAGCACCTGTCAGCGGGAGCACAGGGGCGAGTTCGGGCTGGAGAGGAGGGCCCGTTTGGGTTCAGTAAATAGAATCCAGGTTGCTGGAGTGTTTCTGCGAATCTCAAGTGGAATCTGGCAAATTTAAGCCAAGTATTCTTGGGCATGAACTTGTTTTTAAGCATCCTTTGATGCTGTCCCATGAACAGTCTCGTAGCCCTTTTAGTCTAAGTGATATCACATCTCCAAAGGGAATTTAAAAATGTAAAGTGCCTGGTATGTATACCAACACATTTTTTAAATCGAACCCAAGTCATTAAATTTAGTTCCATTCAATATACTTGTTGCTGTCTGGTAGAAGGTTTTAAGGTTATACTGAATTTACATGGAAATGAAAGATACAAATGTTTTCCCTGAAACCAATCCCACTTTTATTCCCACTTATATCTGTACAATATCTTGTAGTTGTGAGTAGTTAATTGGAGGATAATTCACTAACAGAAATCAGTACCAAATGAGTTCCTTTAAGGGAGCATTTGTCCTTGATCAAATGTTAGAAACTGCTTAAAGCAAAAACTAATTTCTTCTCTCAACAAATATTTTTTCCATGTGTAACAGCTGTCAAGTACTAATGCTAGGCACTGGACATAGAGTAGTTGTCACAACCTGGCTCAGGAGAGCACACAAGGCCCACAGGTCTGCCCCTTTCCACATTCCACATGCCACAAATCACGAGAAAGGGGTATTTTTTTTAATAACAGTGCTGGAAAATATGAGAGACTGACCAGAGGTTTAGGGAATTTCTGAAAGGTAGAAGGGATCAAATCTATGGAAAAATCTAAAGTCCAGCAGAAACTGCAGCTCAAAAAAATGGGAGTAGGAGAATGCTCTGGGGATAAGAGCAATTCTGGAAGTGCCCCAAGAGCAAGGTCAATGGCTCTTATAATCTGTGCCCAGTCATCTCACCTCCTTCCTGGGACTCTTGCTGGGAAGTGTGGTGTGTTGCAGCTCTAGCCCTGAAGGTGAAATCTAACAGGGGAGGCCACACCTCCAGTTGGTTCAGCTCTCACTGTCTCCCTCCTTCCAACAAGACAACGGGATCTCGGAGAACTTCAGAATTATGTGGAAGTGACCAAAACAACCTGTCAGAAGTTTGGACCACAAGCTAGAATTCTTCCCTCTCAGTCGGGCCTATTGGCCACCCCCATGACAACTTCATTCTTTCTTTACCAACTGATACTCTCTGCAGATGGCCAAGAAGAGTCAGGTAGGGCGGCAGAGCAGGTACCCCTTTCTTCACCCTTTTTCTCTGCCTTCCACTGAGATCAGTCAATGACTAATAATAACCTATGCCCAGAAAAATTTGCCTTCTAAAACCTTTCTGAAAATTTGCAAGTGGATCGTTCACTTCTTCAAGAAACATAGACTTGAATCCAACGTGTGGGCTCAAGTGCATGGATTTTCCGTGCTACCATGGGGGTGGGGGCAACACAGAAAAGCCAGGAGACAAAGCTATCGTCTCCCAAAATAGTGATTAATCATGCCCACAGCACTGCAGTGTTCCAGTATGGTCTTTCCCGTCTAAACTGGCACCTGAGAAGAAGGCTCTCCGTGCCTGGCGTAGTCCTATGCAACCTGCAGGCAACATGTGCCTATGGTTCCTTGGGGGGAAATGAGAGGCAGCCACACCAGCACCGGCACTGTATTCATTTCTTAGGACAGCTATAACAAAGTGTCACAAACTAGTGGCTTAAAGAGACAAATTTATTTTCTCGCAGTTCTGGAGTCTAGATGTTGGAAATCAAGAAGGTAACAGGGTCTCACTCCCCCCAAATACGGTAGAGGAGCATTCTTCCTTCTGTCTTCCAGCTTCTGTGGCTCCAGTCCTTCCTCAGCTTGGGGCTGCATCACTCCAGTCTCTGCTTCTGTCTCCACTTTGTCCTCCCTCTGTGTCTGTGTCTTCTCCTTTTGTCTCTTATAGGGACACTTGTCATTGGGTTCAAGGCCTACCTAAGTAATCCAAGATGATCTCATCTTGAAACTCGTAACTTAATTACATCTGCAAGGTTTCTTTTTCCACGTAAGTTCACATCCAAAGGTTCCAGGGGTTAGGATGATGTGTAGAAATCTTTTGGAGGGACATAATTCATCCCTCTACAAATACTTAGCCAGATTTGTTGGTATTTTCAAGGTCTATGCTCTCAATTTTCTCCCCCAGGTTCAGGGTCAGTTTTAGACCTCACACTTGGCTCACTATGTAACTAGGAAAAGCTACATGGGTAGAAGGAGCACAGCAGAGATTAAATGATGTGACTGTAGAGATGAAATTCAGTACCCCCATTAGTCAGACAGAAAAACTGGCCAGAAAAGCCTGTTGCTTGCCCAGGGTCACAGTTTAGAAACAGAGCTGGGACTCAAACTCAGAAGCTCTTTCCACCATCCCATGCTCTGAGGATATAAGATTCTAGGTACTTATGTTTGACCTCAGTTACAGGTTGGGTTTTAAGCAAACAGCGGTTACTTTGAGGAGGAACTATTAAAAGTAGGTGGCACTTTCATCCTGCTGCTCCTTATCCAAAAGCAGGACCTTGAAAATTCTATTCCCGTAGGGCAGAGCAGACCCAGGATCACTCAGACTTGCTTAGATCTCACCTTGTCCCAATAAATGAATCTGTCTCTTTCTCTCAGAAAGTTTTGGTGTACTAAACAGTGCTTTGTTCCAATTAGAGAAAAAAAACTACCCCAAAAGCTATGAAAACAAAACATTTTAGTTCGTGAACTTGAAGAAGTGTTATCGAGGGCTTTAGTTCAGTCTGGTAAACTAAGGAGTAGGATAGCACACTTCAAAGACTAGGCAGTATTTTTCTTGGGACCTGAATTAGGAAAGAATGGGGCTGGGTGGGGGGGGGGGGGTTGCGTCTTTTGGACTCGCTTACAAGGCTTGGCTTGATAGGAGCACTGGGTGCCCGTGAATATCTATTATGTAATGCATACCTCAAGCAGTTGTAAAGTCATTCAGACAATGGTCAAACTTGGGAAGTTCCCAACTCATGAATATTGCAGATAGCCCATTTTCTTCACCTTCAGTTGAATCTGATACTTTTGAATAGTCTGTGAGGTGTTCAGGACTTTATCTGAGCCAGAGCCGCTAAGCTGAAAGGCGACGTGAATGGATGAGGGAGTCATTCAAAAAATGCTTTCATTTGGTTTCAGAAACACTTTCTTTGTTTTGATGTGCTCAGAACATCATCTATTTGAAGTCTGGCTCCACTAGAGTTTTTATCTCCAAAGCAGGAAAAATATGGTAATTTTAAATAAATAAACCACCACAACAAAATGTATTTTTTTAAAAAACTGTTTCCAGGAGATTTGTGCATTTTGAACATGGGTAATGCCTATATAAAAGTCTAAATGAGTGACTCTAAGCTATAGTCCGTCTTTCTCTTTGTTCTTTATGAAAATATTCACATCTCTCCAACTAAATTAACATATATTATCACAAATGTGTCATTCTCAAATTTCCTGAGCTCGGCTTATCACTCACCGTTCTTTTTTTTGCTCATGACTGTCTTTCTGAAAACAAAACAACATTATTCACACCAATAAGTGTAACAGGCACAATGGGAGAAAGCACTGGAAGCGACTTCTTTGTACTTATCGGGGTGACCTCTCACTCTTGGCTTTTCCTTTCTTCGTCTCTCTGGAGTCGCGTCTCTGAGAAGGAACTGTGGAACCCTATGTTCCATTAGTGTCCCCACACCCATTTGTCCTCTGCACTCCTTTTGTGCTCCAGGGGAATTCAGCATCCCAGGTAAAAATCTAACTCCTGCCTTTATCCTCAATTGACAACAGTATATCTTGTTTAAAGAGAAATACTCAATTCCTCTCACTATCTTAATTCATATGTGGTTTAAATGGCTAGGGAAAAAGCCTAAGTAGATGGTCTCCTGATACTTGAGTAAAAAGTAAACTAAGCTATGTACTTAAAGCTCCATTTAAAGTCAGAGACCCTTAGAAGAATTTGGCCAGACCCAAAGAGTCACTTGCCAGATTGGAGATAATTGTATTTGCATACATTCCCACACCTGGGAGTGAATATGTAATAAACAATTGAATATATACCAGGGAGAAACACAAGTTGGGGGTATCTAGAAGGAGGGATGGGAATCTTAGCCCACTTAAATTCTAATTCAGATCAGGAAAACAGAGTCTCCTAGAAAGATTCCTTTTATGTCCAAATTTAGGAGTCAGAACCAATACAGGAGAGAAGGATAATTCAGAATTTTCTATCTAATGCCAGTGGGTTACTAAGAGTATTACTTTTAGATTCACCATTTAAGGCAACACACTGCTAAAAATATCTTCTGATTAAATGAAAACTGAACTCTCTATCAGGACATTAGGAAAGATACACAAACAGGTTACAGTTTTCTGACTCATTAAGATAGTTTTTTTGTGTTTCTTGAGAGGCAAATACCATTTACGTAGGTTGCTAAATGCTTATGGATTATGACAATGGCATACAATAACTTGAACTTTGCTATTTTGCTACATAAAATTTAGGTATAAAGCAGCTTTCTCATTTTTGCCTGCTGTTTGTATTTGCTACAAACTTTTCGATCAATTTTTTAAATATCAAAATATTTCCAAGCCCTAGAGATTATTCAGGTCAAAAGTACATTTTAACCATGACCATCATGGTCATACTAAGTGACCAAAAATTCATTTCACCAATGGCTATCAGAAACCTAAGATTTCAGAATGTTCAAAATGACCAAAATAGAAATGGACTTTGGTGTACACTGAATTTTGTGTGTGTTTGTTTTAACAAACCCCACCTCTTTCTCCCTCATCTTAGCAATCTGTGCAGGCCACTCGCCATTATCCTTGCATATTTCTTCCTTTCTCAGAGAAATTCAAGACTTTATTACTCATTCTGGCTGGAATATTCTGGTCCCATTTCTGTTTTTTCCGTAAGTTGTCTTATAGGCCCCACCTATAATGAACACATAGTTGTATGCAAACTCTCTAAAGAGAGGGCAAGTAAATTATCTCTTAATTCTGCTCAGTCACCATGGATCAACATTTGTTACTCTTGCTCAAAAATTACAAAGTTGGTTCATGCCTGGATGCTTAAGCCTGTGGTGACTCGAGAACTCTAAACCCTACTGGGCATTGACAGGCAGAATGTCTGTAAAATTACTCTGAAAACATTAAATCTTCATGACTTGGAGATTAAGACTCTTTCCCTCAGTGTAGGTATTTTATAGTACAGAGAGTTAAAATCGACTTGATTTTGTTAAAGCATCCGTGTTCCTAAATTTTTCACTAAGGAGACAGACCTAGGCATGTGTTTTTGGTGATAGAACACTGTAAACACTGAACCCATATCAGGGGCAAACATAGAGCCTTTTTTTTTTTTTAATAGACTTTTGGTGTAAGCCTTCTTCTGAAATAAGGCTTTGGGGGAAAACAAAAAGAGAAAAAAAGCTACCTACTCCGATTAAGCTCACAAAGAGACTACAGTACTCCACATTATCTTAAGAAAAACAAAAGCCCAAAAGCACAGCCCACAGCCTTTCCATCAAGTAGCAGACATTAAAGTACATTAGCACTATCATTTGTATGTCTATAAATATCAATAAAGTATGTGATTTGGCTTCACTTTCACACAAAGAAGGAGGACTATCCTTTTCAGGAAATTTCGCAGAGACACTCACCAACAAAAGTTCAGTAATTCAATCTTTGGAAAGCTCAATAATGCTAAGTTCAAAATTGCAGGTTTTAAACTAATGTACCTGATAAGTGCTGATGGCAGAACTAAAGCGAGCCATTGTTAGGTAATCCAATATTCCCAATCCCGGTTATCTGTAAGAGAGACGAGTCTCCCTAAAACAGCAGTAATGTGTTCGCATCTACATTAATCTCTGAAGTCAAAAAGAAGCATTCTTCGTGGGCTTTATCTGTTTCCAAATGTCTGCCTCCACAAGGAATGATTTCGCACTGGTGAGGCAGCTATGCAGATGACTTCAATATCTTTGTCCAATGGGTGCTATTTCGTACTGATCCATGGGATACTGTCCTGCAGACTGGACTTTCACAGCCATCTGACTTTTACGTTGAACAGGACTTAGAGACCTTGAACCAGGTGGAGGCTGTGCTTCTGTTGCTTCTAGACAGAAGGGCCTGAACTGGGCGGGGGGGGGGGGGGTGGCGGGGATGAGGGGTGGTGGGGGCATTTTGTTAGTGTTTTTCCACTTAGTATGTGTCACACGG
>CAUYQG010200506.1:0-10078 GCA_963574415.1 Tarsius wallacei | reverse complement strand
AGTGAGACTCCAACTCAAAAAAAAAAAAAAAAAAAATTGCCTATCTAGAGTTACAAGTGAATGTGCTTGCTTTTGTTTTTGTTTTTGGGGGGTTTTATTGAGTTGGAGTCCTACTCTTGTCACCCAGGCTGGAGTGCAGTGGCACACTCACCACCACGGCGGCCTCAACCTACTGGGCTCAGGTAATCTTTCTGCCTTGGCCTCCCGAGTAGCTGGAACTACAGACGCACGCCACCATGCCCAGCTAGCTTTTGTGATTTATTGTAGGGATGATGTCTCACAAGTTGCCCAGGCTGGTCTCGAACCCACGGGCTCAAGCAATCCTCTCACCTCGGCCTCCCAAAGTGCTGGGGTTACAGGCTGAGCCACCACCCCCGAATGTCTTTGTTTTATGAGATGACATATATTGTCAAGGTTTCAGAGCTAGTAAAAATTTACTTGTGCGTCATTTTGGGGGGATAGTCAGCAGGAAATGCCTGACCCCACCTTCCGTGGGGGGTCTAGCTAATGTATAATGTTTTGACCCAACGTTGCGAAGTAAAAGTTATTCATCCAGTAGGAGGATGGCACATAGCATGACTGAGCCTCTAAGCTTAGCTTTTCTTTTGGCTCGAGGGGTTTGGTGGTCCTGAGATTTTATTTTCCCTTACACAGGTGTGAGGTGATATTTCTTTGTGGTTTTGGTTTGCATTTCTCTAATGATTAGCAATGCTGAATATTTTTTCATATACCTGTTGGCCATGTGTATGTCTTCTTTGGAGAAATATCTGTTCAGGTCCTTTGCCCATGTTTAAATCAGGTTATTTGGTTTTTTGCTATTAAGTTGTGTGAATCCCTAATATATTTTGGACATTAAACCTTTATCAGATGGATGGTTTGCTAATTTTTTCTCCCATCCTATAGGTTGCTGTCATGTTCGGGGGTTTCAGGTGTTCCTAGATGACCAGCTTCCCCAGGGACAACTTCTCTTGGGTCCAGCTTGTGCCAAAGATGAGTCTTAAACGTGGTCTGAAGCTCAGTGTATTCTCATGGACAGCGGGAATAGGCTGGTGACATGGGCCAGACGCAGCCAGAGGTTCAGGTGAAAGACTGTCCAGGAGGGTCTCTGTCTGGAGACCATTCTTGAAGTCTGAGGGATTCTTCCCCCTTTCCTATACGTGTATTCAGTCAGGTCCTTTATTTCATAAAGGGAGTTTAAGCTATTCCTGTAGGGAAACTTTGTCTTAAGGTTTATGAAGTTGACTCCTAAAATAGCTTTGTCTCCTGGAAATCCTTGGGCTAGGTTGGATTACATGGCTAAGTGATACGTAGTTGGCCCTGTGAGACTCTTGTGTGGACCTTACAGCCATCATTAAGTTTATGGCCACGATATGTATCTTATGGTATATTACAGTTGCTTTTTTCATTTTGTTTGGTGTGCAGAAACTTTTCTAGTTTTATAAACCTATTTGTTTCAGCTTTTGTTGCCTGTACTTTTGATGTCATATCCACAAAAATCTCTGCCAAGGCCAATGTCAAGGAAATATTATTCAACCATAAAAAAGAAGGAAATCTTGGCCGGGTGCAGAGGCTCAAGCCTGTAATCCCAGCACTTTGGGAGGCCAAGGCAAAAGGATTGCCTGAGCCTGCGGGTTCAAGACCAGCCTGGGCAACATGGTGAGACATCATCTCTACAATAAATCAAAAAATTAGCTGGGTATGGTAGCGTGTGCCTGTAGTTCCAGCTACTTGGAAGGTTGAGGTAGAAGGATCGCCGGAGCCCAGTAGGTTGACGCTGAGGTGACCATGAGCATGCCACTGCACTCCAGCCTGGGTGACAGAGTGAGACTTCAACCCCCCCCCAAAAAAAACGGAAGGAAATCCTGTTATTTGCAGAAACATGGATGAAGCTGGAGGACATTCTGCTAAGTAAAATAAGCCAGTCACAGCAAGATAAATGTTGTATAATTACGTGTGGACTCTTCCAAAATTAAACTTGGCCGGACACGGTGGCTCATGCCTGTAATCCCAGCACGAAGGCAGAGGTGAGAAGACTGCCTGAGTCCGGGGGTTCAAGACCAGTCCAGGCAACTTAGTGAGATCTCATCTCTACAATAAATTAAAATTTAAAAAATAGCCAGGCGTGGTGGTACATGCCTATATTTCCAGCTATTTGGAAGGCTGAGGCGAGAGGATTGCCTGAGCCCAGCAGGTCGAGGCTGCGGTGGCCATGAATATTCCACTGCACTCCAGCCTGGGCAACAGAGTGAGACTCTGACTAAAAAAAAAAATAAACTTATAAAAATAGAGTAGAATGGTGGTTGCCAGGGACTGGGAGATGGAAGAAATGGGATGATGTTGATCAAAGGTGACAAGCTTTCAGTTATAAGATAAACAAGTTCCAGGGATGTACAGCATGAGGAGATGGAGTATTCGTTACTTTAATTGGGATAATCATTACATAATATATACATAAGTCACATCATCCTGGTATACACCTTGAAAATATAAAATTTTCAATTGCCAATTAAATATTTCCAAATTAAAAACAATAAATAAAAAGCAAAACATGAAACTGTCATATGATTCAGACTACTCCTGAATATTTACCCAAGAGAAATGAAAACATATATTCTTACAAAAACTTGCACATGAATATGCATAGCAGCTTTATTTTCAAAAACCTGAAAAAAACTTGAAGCAATCAAATGTTCATCAGAAGAGGACTGCATAAACACACAGGTGTATATTTGTACCATGGTACTCAGCAGTAAAAAAAAAAAAAAATTGAACAACCGATACGTGTTGTAGCATGACTAAATTTTAAATTTATGCTCAGTGAAAGTGGTGGCCTGGAGCCTTGAGAGTGGAGGAGGAGGATCAGAAAGGAAAAATTTAGAGAGTCATGAAGAAATGTTGGGGGAAACGGATATGTTCATTAGCTTGAATGTGATGATGGTTTCACAAAAGTATACACATGCCAAAATATATCCAACCGTACACTTTAATAATTGCAGTTTATTGTATGTCTTTTATACCTCAGTAAAAATGCTTTATAAAATAACGAAAATTATTTTAAATGGCTTAGAGTAACTATTATGCAGCATTTAAAAATACTATTTATGAGGAATTTATAATGACATTGATATATAGTATATGTCAAGTTATAAAAGCAGGGTATCTAATTACAAAAATATTAAGTTGGGCAACCCCCTAGGGTCCCCTCCCACTGTGGGAGCTTCTCTGTCCTCTCAATAAATCCTGCTTTAAAAAAAAAAGAATATTAAGTTTATAACTATACTAAACAAAATATTAAACAACAAACAAAGTACAGGTGAAACTTTCTTTAAAAACACACAGGTTGGACCAAGCATGGTAGCGCAAGTCTTTACTCTCAGCACTTTGGGAGGCCGAGACAAGATGATAGCTTGAGACCAGTAGTTTCAGACCAGCCTGGGCAACACAGCCAGATCCCATCCCTATTTGTATTCCATTTTTTAAAATTTTAGGTAAACACTCAGATCACCTCTGAGAGGCAAGGTTCCTTGTCATTTTTGGAATTTTCTAAATACGAAATTTTCTAAATATTAATTTTCTAAAACTAGCATTTTACATTTCTGTCAGACTATGAAAACTGAATAAATTTCGTTTTATTTATTTTGAAAAGAAAAAGCATCTAGTTCTCAGGCCTCCATGAGTACTTTTGGAAAACCCAGTTGGGGGAACAGTGCCTCTGTCAGCGGGAAAAGCTGTCAAACAGGAAAGGGCTGTCTGTTTTGGCCACCACAGCTGCCTCAGGGCTGCTCAAGGTAACATACCTGCCGGAGCAGGACATACCCCAGACCTGAGAGGCTTGTAGGGCAGGGCGTGCCCCCCCCCTCTCTGTCCTCTGAAGCCCAGCGTCAGACCCTGTCGCCAGCCTTCTCCACAGAAGCTCCTGGCCATGAAGCCCACCCTCATTGCGCTTGTCTTTCTCTTCCTTTGGGAACCAGCGCTGTCAGGTAAAACGGGAGTCTTCCTGGTGGGGAAGGGTGCTTCACCTGGAAGAACGATTGCATTGACAACCTTGTATAGATTTACTCCACCATGGGACCCTTAATTTTCAATGTGGAGAAAGCATCAACCACTTTGATGTCAGCAAAGTCTGAGCTTGAATCTTGGCTCTCAGTTTGATAACTCTACAGCTTTGGCCAAAGATCTGAGCCTTAGTTTCTTCGCTGAGAGAATGGAAGAAGAGTTTTGCAAGAACTAAATGGGTAATGTATCGAACATCCCTACACACAATAGGAAAAGTACCTTGCTCATAAGAGCTACCATTATATTTTCATTAGTAATTCCCCATTCTATTTTGCACTGTTGCTTTGTCTCTAATTCAGGAACATATCTAGATATAATAGTCCAAACTAGCAAACAGTGATAACACAGTTTGTTCTGTTTTCTCATACACTGAAATTGCTGGTGGTTAGTTTACTGTTTGTGGATCACCTAGTTCCCTGAGGGAACATATTTAGAACGGCTTGTTTCAAGAGCATCGCTGAGCTTTCTGTGGGAGAAGAAATGCTTGACCAGATGAGATAGCCAGGGAGACATAAGGAAGAGTGTGACAGGCCTTGCACCTGGCTTCAAAATACATCCTTTTCTGACTTCAGAAATCTTATCTTGAATATTCTCTTCACTCCATGTTACTCAATCAGACCACATTCTTATGCTGTATGGTCCCATCTAAATTTTCAGCCTCCCTAAACTATTCTTTCGGCAGAGAAACCAGGTATTCAGGTCACGTGATTTGACAGGCTATATTTAAGAATCCGGAGCTCTTGAAGCTGTTGACGGGACCGATTCCGCTATGGTTTATGGCCATGGATTCATAGTCTCCAGAAAGTCAGCGGCTCCATCCATCTACGGTATTCGCTTGAAGCCGGGCTCGGTGGCTCAGCCTGCAATCCCACGCTTTGGGAGGCTGAGGTGAGTGGATTGCCTGAGCCCGCGGGTTCGAGACCCACCTGGGCAACTTGGCGAGACCTCATCTCTACAATAAATCAAAAAATCAGCCGGGCATGGTAGCGCGCGCCCATAGTTTCAGCTACTCGGAAGGCTGAGCCGGAAGGATCGCCGGAGCCCAGCCGGTCAAGGCTGCGGTGGCCGGGAGCGGCCACTGCACTCCAGTCTGGGTGACGGAGTGAGACTCCAACTCAAAAAAAAAAAAAAAAAATTTTTTTTTAAAGTATTCGCTTGAGCACTTTATGCATTTCCAAGACTTGCCATTGCCACAGCAACTTCCTGTCTACTTCACATTCCCAGAAGTGTTCCAGAGAAGCTCTTGGGCTTCCATCTTGCCATCTAAGTAACCCTGATCCCTTCTTTTTTCTGTAGGACAATTATCCTCCAGGGCTTGATGGCTTGAAATAGGGTGTGTGCTGGCTCAAAATTTCTACAGATAGCCAAACATTGGCACTCTTTCCCCTGAAAACCTTCTTACGTATGAAAGTAGAGAAGCACCCATGTTTGATTATTCTAGGGAGTAGTATGTCTACAAAGTTGTAGGCATAGCTCAGATGCCTTCAGCTCCAATAAGACTTCTCAGATTTTCAGAATTGATTTCACCCTCCTGCAACTCACAAGACCATTCCATGTTGCAAATACCTCACTGTACTTGCCCTGTCTTTTTTTTTCTTTCTCCGAGATACTTTATGTTTTTCTCTTTTTGACCAGACTAAAAATTCACTGAGGTTAAGATCTATACCAGGCTGGTTATGGTGGTTCACGCTTATAATCCCAGCACTTTGGGAGGGAGAGGTGAGAGGACTGCCTGAGCCCACAGATTCAAGACCAGCCTGGGCAACTTGGCAAGATCTCATCTCTACAATAAATCAAAAAATTAGCGGGGCGTGGTGGCGCATGCCTGTAGTTCCAGCTACTTGGAAGACAGGTAGACAGATCACCTGAGCTCAGCAGGTTGAGGTTGCAGTGTCTGGGAGCGTGCCACTGCCCTCCAGCCTGGGTGACAGAGTGAGGCTCCCACTCAAAAAAAAAAAAAAAGAGATCTAAAGATTTATACCATACTCAAATCTGTATTCCAACAGTCCCTGACTCACAGGATTTATAAAAACTGATTTGGGAATGCATAAATAATAATAAGTAAACAAATGGTGAGTAAATGACTATGTACATAGCTAATTTGGTCGTTTGGATTATATTAATTGACTAATTCAGGCAAACTTCCAAATTATTAGTTGTCTTAGTCAGCTCAGGTTGCCATAACCAAATACTGCAGACTGAATGGCTAAGACAAAATTTATTTTCTCGCCGTTCTGAAAGTTGAGAAACCTAAGATCAAGATGCTGGCAGATTCTACTTCTGGTGAAAGCTCTCCTCCAAACTTGTAGATGGCCATCTTTTTTCCTGTGCTCTCCACCAATAAGGTCATCATCAATCATATTGGATTAGTCTACCAACCTTGCTGATTAGGACTCCACGCTTATGACCTTATTTAATCTAATTACCTCCTAAAAGTCTTATCTCCAGCTATAGTCACATTTGGAGTTAGGGCTTCAGCATATGAATTTGGGGGTGAGACACTTCAGCCCCTTTCACCAGTTAATTTCTTTTCAATTATAGAATCAATTATTAGGACCAAGTCTCCTTGGAATCTAGTTGGATAAAAATTGAGGGACTCGTCATTTGATGGTCCAAAAAAGCCTGTAGTGAATTACCTTTCCATTCCTTTTCCTTCCAGGTTTCAATCTATTCTCATCAGAATTGCACAAGAAATGCTATAAAAATGGCATCTGCAGACTCCAGTGCTATGGGAGTGAAATGTTAGTTGCCTACTGTATGTTTCAGCTGGAGTGTTGCGTCAAGGGAAATCCTCCCTGACATGAGAAACTGGTGAATGCCAGTCCACCCGAAGACACTTAGCCCCCTCGTCTTTCACAAAGCCAGGACATTTAGATTAAAGTGCGGCCCTGTGACATACCCACGACTTTCAGCAATTTTTTATGAGCCACCAGATCTTATGATCTTGAATTGAAGAGCTGAGCTGCAGCCTTTTTTGAAAAGCTAGACTTTTCACAAAAACAACTTGGAGGATACTTTCCCCCTTCAAAGTAACATCCAATGCTTTCCTTGGTGCCTGCTTCGCCCCTTAATCGTAGAAAGGATAGCTTGATGATTTAGCGAGGTTCCCATGGAAACTGTTGGCACCCGCCTTCCCATTCCTTCAGCTCCCATTTCCGCATTCTGTGAACCTCCCATCTGTACAGGAGCAAACTGGCCCAGGCCCTCCGGTGACCTTGCACGCCTCTCACATAGACCCCATCGGCAGGACTCGACTGCAGGCTGACCAGAGTTTTCACGGAGACCGACCCTGAAGTTCCCCTTGAAATGGAAGGATAGAGACCATCGAGGGGTGGGCTGTCACGGGATGATGGCTCATCCACCTCCTTACGTTTCAGTCAAGCAAGGACACTTTCCGCCTCACCCCACAGAGTTCAACGGCAGGCTATCACACTGCTGGGCTGTGGCTGAGTGCTGACCTCTCAGCAGCCCGTGACACCACCTCCGCTGTCCACCCTCCGATCCCGCTGGCTGGGTGTCAGCCTCTGGGCCTAGGAGCCGCGGTGATCCTGCTTTGCTATATGTGTAACTAATAAACTGTGTAAACCCATTTGGACTCGTTTTCTTTACTAGCCGGTCTTACGAAGGTGTAACAGGAAAACGTGGCAACTCCTGCCATGGTGCTGATGGCTCTACTGGCCACTGCCGGCTGCCGATTTCCTGCCTGATTACTCGGTGCCATCATCCCATCTGCAGACGCATGAATGTGTGAGTTCTGTATCCACCGCACACAATGAAGAGTGGGGTGGCAGAGGGCGGATTCTGATGGCGGGCAACTTTTGTTACCTTCGGTGGCAGATGTAGCTTAGACGCTTCGTAATTCCGGGAGGGTGGAGCTCTAGCTGCAAATAGCCAGCTGTTGTTCTGGCTATTTGCAGCTAGAGCCCCCCCACCCCCCAGGGCTGAGGATACAGTGGCTGAGGATACAGTTCCTGGGCTGAGGTGACAGCACATCCTGCCCAGCCACTAACAGCTACGGGGAAGAGATGGAAAGAGGACAGTGGGTGAAAAAGCACCAGAAGTCGTAAGGGGTTCTGGACCTCCAGACAATGTCTGACCTTTGAGTAAACCCAGTGTTGGTGTCCTCAGGGTGGAAGATATTAAAAATCCAATGAAGAGCCTCCTCTCAAAGGACCAAACTCTCCCGTGTAGTCTGTATGGGAAGCAGGTTAAAATGGAGTGGAATCAGACAGAGTCTGGAGTTGTACCATGATTTCTACGGGGTATGCAGAGTAAAGGATGGCCCCAGGAAAACAGACTCTGAGGGAGGCTGGAGGGTCCTCACCTGAAGAGTGACAAATTTTCTGGAAATGTGACCTCATAACATCCCGGATCGCCTTAGGCTTGCTTCTCATTGTACCCTTCCCAGTTGAACGCAAGTTCTCCATAAACATAGATGAAGAGAAATCTGGAAACAATTCAACCTACTGGCAGCTGAAGAACAAAGCGAGGTGATACTTTAGAGACGGACCAGAGAGCCGAGCTCCAAAGCCAGGGAGAGTCTGAGTTCTCTCTGCTAGAAGATACTCTGAAATCTGGTTAACTCCTGCAGGGACAGAACTTCTCACTGCTACCTGAAATTAAAATAAGGATTTCACCTCAGGGCCAGGCAATTAGAGGCATCCCCTGTGCCCCGGAGCCTGCTGAAATTATTCACACACACCAGTCTTAAACCTGCCTCTCTGTTCCTTCCCATGGAAATGTGTCAGTCCTATGCTGCATCCCGCCTTACTTTTATTAGAGCAAACCTTTGCATTCACACACCCTGTCAGGAAATGAACTCTGTTACCACAATGGCAGCTGCAAACTCCTTTATTCTTCTGAGAGAAAACTGTGTTGCATGAGTGCCCTCCAGTTCTGCTAGGGTTCTTCAAATACAGAACCTGAGCAGAGAAATGGGCTAAATTTGGTTGATCTCTGTACGACGACACTTCCAAAAAGAAACTCAATGCCAAGAGCCACAGCCTTTTTAAAAATAATGTAAGTATTTGCCAAACACCTCAGTAAGGAAGCAAAATGGAAACGGGTCTCGCTGCAATGTAGAGCACACTTTCTTCAAAATTCTTTCTGGATACTGCTCCCTGAAATCTCACTCATCCAGTGGCAAAAATTGCGTTGTCTGAAAGCGATGTGTAGAATTTGTCTGGGATGTCTAGAATTTGCAAAAGATTTTAAGAAGCCTTCAAAGGCAAGAAAAAGCTCTTTCGGGAAACTCACTTTCACTTAGAGCTTTTTTTAAAATATCTTTTTTCCCCCAGTTTTACTGAGGTACGATTGACAAAAAAAATTGTATATTTAAGTTGTGCAAGGTGATAATTTGATATACATACACTTCAGTACTGACTACAATCACATCTGTCACCACCTATAGTTACTATTCGTGGGGAGAGGATATTTGAAATGTATCCTCCTATCAGATTTCAAGTACGCGATACAGTGTTATAACAGTACTATCTCATTAACTATAGCTGCACAGCAGATCCCCAGAACTCGTCTGTCTCATAACCGAAAGCTTGCGCCAATATCTCTCCGTGAGGCCCAACTCCACACAGCCTCTGGCAACAAGCATTCTCCCCTCTGCCTCTGTGAACAGGGTTGGCGCTTTTATAAAAGGGGCCCCAAACAGACATCTTCCACGTGTGAGGATGCACCAAGAAGTCACCATCAATCTTGAACTAGAACTGTGAAATAAATTTACGTTGTGTATTATAGGCCATCCCGTCTTAGGTATTTTCTTACAGTAGCTCTCAAGGACAAAGATAACATCACCTATTTTCTGTATGCTACTAGTTGGATATACGGGTCCTTGTCGACTCTGAAGAGGCCAATGGCGTCAGCCAATTCCTGGAGACAGTAAGTAAACAACTTGCCCACAAGTGTGGTTTTCGAATACAAACCAACCCATCCAGAGTCCACACCTCAACCACCACCTTTATCAGACTGTCGTACCACAGACCGTCATCCACCAGCCCTAATTACCACC
>CAUYQG010200503.1:0-20055 GCA_963574415.1 Tarsius wallacei | reverse complement strand
ACTAGTGCAACCTCTTTGGAAGACAGTGTGGCGATTTCTGAAAGAACTAGAAATTGACCTTCCATATGACCCAGCAATTCCCCTATTGGGAATACACCCGGAGGAACTCAAATCATTCTACAAAAAAGATACCTGCACACGCATGTTTGTTGCAGCTCTATTCACAATAGCAAAAACATGAAACCAACCATGTTGCCCATCAAAGCTGGACTGGATTAAAAAATGTGGTACATATACACAATGGGATATTATGCAGCCATAAAAAAGGACAAACATATGAACTTTTGCAGCAACTTGGATGAATTTAGAGTTGATCATACTCAGTGATCTATCACAGAAGCAAAGAACAGAATACCATATGTCCTCACGCATAAGCGAAACTTGAACAACTATAATACTATAAGAAAGGGATTGTCAGTAGTGGGAACTGTCAGGGGGGTGGGATTGGCAGTTGAGGGAAACTGCTAAGGGAGGGGGGGGCATACCTCATTAACAAGGGTACCTGCATAATCAACGTTTGTATACCTAACCCTGAATTGTACCCCACATCTTTATAATAATAATAAAAAAAGAAACAAACATCCCATTAAAAAGTAGGCAAGAGATATGAATAGACACTTCTCAAAAGAAGGCATATGAGCAGCCAACAGATACGTGAAAAAATACTCGGCCTCACTAGTCATCAAGGAAATGCAAATTAAAACCACACAGAGCTACCACCTAACTCCAGTCACGATGGCTATCATAAATAACAGATGCTGGAGAGGATGCTGGGAAAGGGGAACACGTCTACACTTTTGGTGGGAGTGCAAACTAGTACAATCTCTATGGAAAACAGTTTGGCAATTCCTAAAAGATCTAAAAATTTACCTTCCATACGACCCAGCAGTCCCCCTTCTGAGAATATACTTGGAGGAACTCAAATCATTCTATGAAAAAGATACAAACATACACCTGTTTATTTATACAGAATTATTCACAGTAGCAAAAACATGGAACCAACCATGCTGTTCATCGAATGTGAACTGAAAATAAAAAATGTGGTACATTTACACAATGGAATATTATGCAGTCATAAAGAAGGACAAAATTATGAACTTCACAGCAGCTTGGATGGTTTTAGAGTCTATAATATTAAGTGATCTATCACAGAAACAAAGACCTGAGCATCACATGTTCTCACTCATAAGTTGACCCTAGATAATTATCATAATACTGTAAGAAAGGTATTAGCAGTAGCGGGAAACTGCCAGGGTTGGGAAGGAGTCACACTTCATCAACAAGGGTGCTTGATCTCAAACCAGGTGAAGTGTGGACCAAAGTGAGGCCCAATTTTTACCTGTACAATGACCATTTGTATACCTAGCCCTGAATTGTACCCATCTTTAAAATAAAAATTTTTTAAAAAGAAATATCATTCTAAAGATAATACAGTTAATACATGATGGAGTCAGAATTTCAACCAAGGTAATTTGTCTACAACGCATGCACTCTTAACTACTTTTTACATTTCCTTGGCATATGAAAATTAAAATTAGTTTAACAAAATTCCAAAAACAACCACATTGGGATGTATTTGTAATTTTATTAAATGTACATGTATTTTGATAGGATTCACATTTTTAAGATGTTAAATTTTATTAAAAATCATAATCTTTCCATTACTTCAGATCTTGTTGTAGATGCTTCAATAAGTTTATAATTTTCTTCGTATATGTCCTATAAATTTATTAGATTTATCCCTAAATATTTTTATGGTTGGCTACTATTGCGTATTGAATAATTATTAGTTTTCCATTTTAATTTCTAAATGATTATTGCAAATATAGAAAAGCTACTTATTTTTGTATGTTTATCTATTATCCAGCTATATTATCATATAGCCAACATGCTTAGTAAGACATTTTCAATAGCAGCCTTGATAAACTGTGGCTCTTTAAGAAGCTAAGCAACTGTAAAAAATATGTTTGAATGGGAGAAGGAAGATTGATATTAGAAAGTTTATATGTATATGTGTATATATATATTTAAAATTTTAGCAAAATTTAAGGTATCTTCATTAACAAAATATTTGGTTATTCCATGCTGCCCATGGAAGCTGGACTGGATTTTTAAAATGTGGTACATATACACAATGGAATATTATGCAGCCATAAAGAAGAACAAACATAAGGACTCTGCAGCTACTTGGATGGATTTAGAGTCGATCATACTCAGTGATCTATTACAGAAGCAAAGAACAGAGTACCATATGTTCTCACTCATAAGCAGACCTTAAGCAATTATCATAATACTATAAGAAAGGGATTGGCAATAGTGGGAAACTGCCAGGGGAGGGGGGGCGGGATTTGCAGTTGAGGAAAACTGCCAAGGGGGGTGCACACCTCATCAACAAGGGTACCTTTACAATGAACATTTGTATACCTAACCCTGAATTGTACCCCACATCTTTAAAATCAAAAATTTAAAAGTTAAAAAAATTGGTTATTTTGTTGTTAAATTTATCTTCAAAAAGAGATTTTCAGGATTACTTGGAAAAGATCTAAACTAACAGGAAACTGAAGATGTCTCAAGTGTCAAAGAAGATTTTATCCTTAGCAATGTTTCCCTCAATAATATTTAATGGCCTATAAAATGTGACTTTCATATACACACATAGTGTATCTAACCAGAGTTTGTCATAGCTGCTATCCAAATTACCAATTAAAGTTGAATAACATGGGGGAGGAGAGTAGTTAGGGGCACCGACCTCCCTATGCAGTAGAAACTCCACTTATAAATTTTGACTCCCCCAAAACTTAACTACTAATAGCCTACTGTTGACCAAGAGGCTTACCAATAACATAACCAGTCATTAATACATGTCTTATATATGTATTATATACTATATCCTTACAATAAAATAAGCTAGAGAAAAGAAAATGTTATAAAGAATATCATACAGAAGAAAAAATGTTTACTATTCATTAAATGGAAATGGATTATCATAAAAGTCTTCATCCTCATAGTCTTCCCGTGGAGTAGACAGAGGAAGAGGAGTAAAGAGAGGAGTTGGTCTTGCTGTTTTAGGTATGGCAGAGGCAGAATAAAATCCATGTATAAGCGGACCTACACAGTTCAAACCTATGTTGTTCAAGGGTCAACTGTACACAGTCATTGGGCTATGTATACATATACATTTGAATATATACATATATGTACATATGTATGTGTGTATTATATATCCATATATAGGTACATATAAATGTATTCATAGAGCTTGGTCCCCATTATTCACTACTAAAGTGCTTGTTAAGATAGTCAGGGTATCCTGCATAAGTAAAAAGGATGACTAATTTCTTCTTGAACTCAGTGACTACTACTTATCTTATCAAAAAAGTAAAACATATGTAGGAGATATGGAGTTCAAAAGAATTTAATCATCCTATTTTCCAAAGATTTATCATACTCAATCCTGTTATGTAACATAATAACACTTGCCTCATCAAGAATGCTTATTCTATCCTATGGCCCTGAAGTATAGAAAAGCCAATTTTCATCTCAGTTGATAATGAATAGCTTAGTTGAAGAATAATTTTCAGAACAGCAGACCCTCTGATTCATTTTAAGCAATTCAAGTTGTTCGTTCATTCAAGCTGATCATGTCACACCCTACTTAAAACAAAACAACACAAAACAAAAATATTAGATCCACATGAACTCCAGAATAACGTTCAAACTTTAAAAAATGGCATCTAAGAGTTTTCTCAGTGTACGACTTCAGCCTCACTTCCCAGCACTCCTCTATACCCACCTTGCCCTTTAGCCACACTAAAATTTTATAGTTCTTCAAACATACCATAGCTTTCATCATTCTGTGCTTTAGCATCTCCTGTTCCCTCTGTCTAAAACCCCTGTTCTCCACTTCTTCATCTGGCAAACTCCTTCAAGATCGATAAAAATTTCACTTCCTCTGAAAAGTCCCGCATGATTTCTCTGACCTGTCAACTATTTTTCCTCATCGGTTCACATATCTCTACCTGGGAACACTGAGCTTCTAAAAGGCAAAGGAGGGAATGTGATTTACTCTATGTTTTGGGGAATCAGCACAGGCTTAAATTATTGTAAGCATAAATGTTTCAAGTAGTGAGCAAAGTATTTTAGGTAACACAGAGATGGTTGTGGTATAGCCTCTGATTTAAAGAGCTTACCATCCAATGAGGGTATAGAGGAAAACTTAATGAGGGACCTAGCTTTTGAGCTGAGCGTTTGCTTGATGCATGACAAGATCTGCTGTATCTTCCACTGCCAAACCTTACTGATTCTAGCTTTCAATTGTCTATATGGCCACCTTGAGACACTATAATGCCTCACCAAAGGAAATTCTCTAACCCTAAGTAATAAATAAAGTTAAATAATAAAGTTATTGTCTTTTAAAAAGTAGATACTGGTGTGAGAATAAACAAATAGATGATAGGATAAATATAGCTGTGTCTCAGTATCTGTGCGGGATTGGTTCCAGGACAGGGTTTGTTAGGAAGAATGTCTTAAAGAGAAGAAATAAAAGTACAAACCATAAAGAAGAATATGGACAAAATTAGCTACATGAAAGTTGATAAACTCTCCACAACAAAAGTGGTTGACAATGCATAGTATATCCTATGTATACTAGAGGATAGTATACAACTGTGTTACTCCCGGTTGTCTGAGTTGCAAATGCCAAAATGGTATTAAATGTGCAAGGATTTTAATAGAGACAATATTTATGCAAAAGAAAATAGAGAGGAAGGCAGGAGAGGCTATGAAATCTCAGTGCTAATTCAATCCCCAAGTGAAGGAGAGAAGGACAGAAGATTAGATAGAAGATGTTAGACAACTTTTAAGGAAGATTAGATAGAAGATGTTAGACAGTTTAAGGAAGGTTTGGAAAAGTCATTTATAAGCCAAAAAATTAGCCAATAATGAAGTCTTGTGTCTCAGAGACACAGTTCTACTTTAGTATTCCCACTGTACTCATTCATTCATATGGAAGCAGAAGTCTCAAGACAAACTAGGTGAAGGATTTTAACAGACAGCAACAGGGACTCTCATTCAAATACATTCCCTCTAGCAGTGGTCTGTAAGGTGCGTATCATGGCCACCACAATAACTTATTTAAAAAAAAAATGGCAAAGGATATGAAATCAGAATTATCTGATTATCTCATAAGTAAATGAGGGACTGTGAATTAGAACTATAGAGATAAAACAATAGAGATTCTGATTTATAAATAAGAATAGAAAAATTAAAATGTCTGTTAATAACAAGAGCTTTCAAAGATGCAAGGAAATGGGAACTCTTATAAGGGCTGGTGGGACTATAAATTGGTGCTACTTTGAGGAGCAACTTGGGGCTGGGCACAGTGGCTCACACCTGTAATCCCAGCACTTTGGGAGGGCAAAGTAAGCGAACTGCTAGTGCCCAGTAGTTTTGGGCAACATAGAAAGACCTCATCTCTCCAAAAAGTAAAAAAATTAGCCAGGTGTGGTGGTGTGTGCCCAACTACTCAAAAAGTAAAAAAATTAAGCCAGGCTCGGTGGCTCAGCCTGTAATCCCGCGCTTTGGGAGGCTGAGGTGAGTGGATTGCCTGAGCTCGTGGGTTCAAGACCCGCCTGGGCAACTTGGCAAGACCTCATCTCTACAATAAATCAAAAAATTAGCCGGGCATGGTGGCATGTGTCTGTAATTTCGGCTACTCGGAAGGCTGAGGCGGAAGGATCGCTGGAGCCCAGCAAGTCAAGGCTGCGGTGGCCGGAAGCAGTCACTGCACTCCAGTCTGGGCGACAGAGTGAGACTCCAACTCAAAAAAAAAAAAAAAAAAGTAAAAAAATTAGCCTGGTGTGTGCCCAACTACTCAGGAGGCTGAGGTGGAAGGACCATCTGAGCTCAGGAATTTGAGGCCGTGGGAAGCCATGACGTGCCACTGCACTCCAGCCTAGGAATAATTCACATTCATAACAGTTATTGCCTGAAACTAGGGATTTTGAGAAAGAATAAAGATGGGGTAAAAGTCCTACTTATAATTTGTCTAGGCCCCTAACAATGCAGTTAAGACAATAGGGATGTTGTCCTATGAACGTTTCCTGTCTAGTATAGACACTAGTGATGCAAATTAAATAAAAGATTCCTGCATCTGAAAAGATTTCAGGTTCTAAGCTAATGTATTTGACCTCCTTTTCTGAACTGAAAAAAATTTATATGAAGAGAAATGTGTGCATTTCAATAACTTTAATAAGCATCTCAGAGATCATAATTAATATAAAGCTGCTGAGAGTGAAATGAAACAAAATACTAGGGGTAGGCTGAAGAGAATTGTGATTAAGCCCATTATTTCAAAACCAAGTACATTAGTAATACCAATATCTTGCTATTAATGTGAGTACCTATTCTGATTACCTAATTTATTGGTTATTTGTAGATTTCTTTATTAGTGTTTGGCTTTCTCTATTTGATTAACATAAAATACTTTGTTTTGTATGCATTGTTAAACATTTATCTTTGCTGATTGCTAAGGGCACTCAAATCTGGTAATATATTTATCTTAAGGGTGTTGGTTTTTAGCGACAGTAGATATTCTCTTTTGTGAAAGTTATAATCTTAAAAAAAGTTATTCCACTTGATGCTCTCAGAGTTTTTTATAAACCAGCCTAAGAGCACATACTGCTTAGAGAAGCCTTACGCACAGAGACAAATTCCACTTCCTTTTGTTCACATTGCACCCTTCCCTTGAGGCCCCTCAAAGTTAAGCACAAATACTGTTGAGGGAAATCATTCATTGGAATTAAGATGTTGGATAGAATTTGATCTCTAATACAAAAATTACTGATATTTTTAAAAACTTAGTATCAGGCCGGGCTCGGTGGCTCAGCCTGTAATCCCGCACTTTGGGAGGCCGAGGTGAGTGAATTGCCTGAGCCTGCGGGTTCGAGACCCACCTGGGCAACTTGGTGAGACCTCATCTCTACAATAAATCAAAAAAATCAGCTGGGCGTAGTAGCTCGCGCCTGTAGTTCCAGCTACTTGGAAGGCTGAGGTGGAAGGATCACCGGAGCTCAGCAGGTTGAGGTTGCGGTGGCCGGGAGCGGCCACTGCACTCTAGTCTGGGTGACTGAATGAGACTCCAACTCAAAAAAATTAAATTAAATTAAATTAAATTTTAAAAACTTAATATCAAATCAAATTTTAAATATTGTGCTCGATTAATTATTAATTCTCTTGTTGAAAGAGATCCTGAAAAACCTTTCTTTCTATCCATCCTCTACTGCCATTTCAATTTTTAATAATTTTCTCAGCACAGTTTATCTAGATCATTAGGTCTTTTTTTTTTTTTTTCCCTGAGTCAAGGTCTCGCTCTGTTGCTTAGGTTAGACTGCAGTGGCATGATCACAATGATCACAGGTCATGGCAGCCTCGATCTCCTGGGCTCAGGCGTGGATCATTAGTTCTTAACTTGTGGTCCTTAGACCAGTTATCAGAAATATCTGAGGAACTTATTAAATAGTCATGGACCTACTCTTACTTGGGAGACTTCTGACAGGGCCCGGGAATCTATCTACATTTTTAACCTGTGATTATTATGCCTATTAGTGTTTGAGTTGCTCATTTACATACTTGTTCTTTTGGGTGACTTCCTTTACAGCATGCTGGTCACAAAGGCAAATGTCAACTTCAAAGGATTCTGTACATACAATACACTGGGTCTGTTTGAGATTGTAAAGCACTTGAAAATACTTAGATTAAGAGCACTAAAGAGGGTCAAAGTAATATTATAATAAGTGAGCAATATAAATTAACTTATTGTATAATTAAAGAGTATATAACATACCCAATGTGATGCATGCACTTTTCATATATACCTGATGTGATTGTACTTTTCACATAACTGCTTACAATTTTATTCTAAAAAGCAACTAAACACCACCACTCTTAACATGATTCTGGACCAAACAAACCAGAAGATGTTCAGGAGGAATTGCTAATATAAAACTCATTAACTCTAACTTGCACACTCAACAGGGCAATGATACAGTGTGCTATTATATTGGGAGAGAGAGGACTCTAAAGAAAGGGTGGAGTGTTACACTTAATGGTCCTGTGTAATTTTGCAATATTTACTGAGTACATTTGAGCTTCCTGTGACTTTGTAGATAGGAAAATACCATAAAACTTGTTTTATGACTGGCTTATCACTCTTTAGAACAACCTTGACAATATAGATGCTTGTGGTAAGGAAGAAGGGTGAGAAGTTTGTGTTAAGAAAACATGAACTTTAGAAGTAATGCCATTTAATAAAACATGCCCTTAATGGTGATTCATTAGGTGGTTAATGCCATTATTATTAATATTTAATAATTACCAAGTACTTGTGTGTTATGCACAAGGAAAATGGTCTAGAGGGAGAAGGAAGAAAATAAGTGTAATGAGAGCAGAGGAACACGAAGAAAGAAGAGAGGAAGAGAAGGGTAGAGAATGTGAGATAGCCAAGAGAGCACTAGAATAAGACAAAGAATGAATTAACATTCTTGCACATAGCTATTGTACATGTGAATGTATATCTGGGAATGCTATGTAGCTCTGCACAATATATATTAACAGAGGTAAGCTTTCATGGCAGAAAACAGACACTAAATAATTCTGAAATTAAAACTGGGATTCTTCTTATTAGAAGATATCTTTTTTTACCTAAATGAAGCAGGACTACAAATAGCTGTATGTAGAAATACTGGCTAAAGATTTATCTCTAGTAGGAAGCATGAACTTTTAATCAACTTAAAAAAATATTTTCCTTCATGAATACGTACTGACCAAATTTAAAACAGAAAACTGAAATTCTAATACAATTTTTACTTCATCCAACAAATGTACAAAAAGCACTGAGATAATTGATGTTATAGTCTTTTTTGTCACTAACATTGAACTCTTGTTTTTTATTTACTTTATTTTAAAGATGTGGGTTACAATTTAGAATTAGGTATACAAGTGATCAACGTACAGGCAAGAAGTCTTGTTTAATATTCAGTTTTATATATATGCATGAACTGGTGAGTTTATATGTTCTTCTATTAATACCTCTATACCTCTTTAGCATGTATTTCTATAATATATGCTTGTATTTAAAAACTAATAACTCAAGCATTTTGAAAAGAACAACTGTAGAGTGCAGCGATTTTAGGTGTCTTGGGTATCTATACATTTCTGGACTCCACATTTCAGAATTTTTCAAATGACCCTTAAAATTATAGTTTCGGAAAGCTCTCTAGATGATCTTGATTCAATTGCTCTAAGAATTAGCCTTTAGGAGATGCTAACTCCTTAAGCATCTCCTCTAGGTTTGTCTACTCAAAATGCTGGGACAAACCCAATCCTTGAAAAAGAATTCTTTTCTTGGTATTTCATTGGTACATTGCTATGTTATCTTGAACATGGTTCTGCTCTGGGTTTCTTAACGTAGTTTCCAGGTCCCTCATAACTAAGTCACCAGCTTTGTAATTCAGTTCCTTAGGAGATGGGTTTCATACTTACCTCCATTACCTCTGAAGTTCCTACTATGACCCTTATTTTCTCAAGAGCTGACTTTGGAACAGAAGCTGCTCAACTTTCCTTGAGCAGGCTTCTTTTCCTGTGCTGCTTGCCCAGCTACCTGGTCTTCCATACTTTAAATCTGAGATTATGAAGCACAGAGAAGAGATTCTGCCCCAAGGGGAGAGGAAAAAAAGGAGAGAAGATCTGGAAATAAATTTTCTAATTTAAATTTCAAGTGTGTTAGAATAAATGGGTGGTTTTCCCAAGATACATTTATTTAGGAATATGATAGCTTGGCAGCATCATTTACATGAAAATAAATATCCTGAAAATATTTTTCAAAATGATGTTATGGAATTCTCAATACCATTATTTCACTAATCTCTGTTATCATAATCTCCTTTACAAGTGGCAAATTTTAAGCCAGGCATGATGGCTCATGCCTGTAATCCCAGCACTTTTGGAGACTGAAGCAGGCAGATTGCCTAAAGCTAGGAGTTCATGACTGGTCTGGGCAACAAAAGAGAGATCCCAACTCTACAAAAAATAGAAAAGTAAACCAGGCATGGTGGTACATGCCTGTAATCCCAGCTACTTGGGAGGCTTAGACAGGAGGCTCACTTGAGCCTAAGAGTCTGAGGGCTATGGTAAACTGTGGTCATACCATCATTGTGAAATTAACTAGCATAAACTTTTAATTTAAGTCAATGATGTTGAAAGGATTCTAAGTTTCTTTTCTAAAATGAATGCTAACAGGGCATAGGAAAAAGATAAGTAGTTAGAAGATATGGATTCTATTGCTGGTCCCACCAATTACGAGACACGATCTTGAACAAGTCTTAAACTTTCACGACTTTCTCTTTAAAAACATGAATAACAATATTTCACCACTTTCTAAAAATGTTCTTCATTATCTCCCTCCAGTTTACATGTTGACACTAGATGAAACTTCCTAAAATATTGTTTGGTTATGGCATTTCCAATAAAGAAAAGCAGCTGTGGAGGACCCAATTACTTTCCGTCCAAGGTACTTTCCTGTGCTCCCAAGGCTGGAAAGCTAAGCACTAGGTTTCCCGAACTCCCTAGAGGTAGAGTGCTGAATAAGAACTGGTTTTCACTAGTTATGTGAAACTTGAAAGCAAAGTGGAGGAACTGCTGTCTCTATTTTGTTTTTGTTTTTTTCTAGGATGTAGGGAGACAGACACTATCACCTTTGTGAGGGAATGACTCTATAACAATCATGTATTGAGTCCTACACTAAAGAGAAATGGCAGCACAGATAAAGGAGTAGTATATGACCCCAGGAGAGGAGAGAATAAAGAGGTCCAAGAAAGCATTTCCTTGACACTCTATACATCGCCCTCTTTTCATTGTACCTATTACTGAAAAAAGTATTATTAATTTTTTTTACCAATTTACAATCTGTCTCCTTAGACAGACAGTTGAATGTAAGCTACGTGAGAGTACAAACTGTCTTGTTTATCACTGTTTCCTGGATTTATAGAATAATGTTTGCCATACAGTAGTAGTTCAATAAATGTTTCTGAATGACTGAATATTAACTCCCTCAACTTCCCATTACACCTTGCCTCATATTTGCATTCACATGTCTTATCCTTACTTGTCCTATTCCATCAGAAGTTGGTCCCCTCTACCTGTCTGAGTCTCATCCTCCAAACACATTCTATGGTTTCTATCTTCCTGTACTGTGTCATTCCTTTTCTGTACTGAATCCTCAATCCCTCCCCTTTCAGTCCCCCTCCTAGTGTTATTTATATGTTCATGTTCATTGTTGTTTTAATTCATTTTTCTTTAATTATAAATCAGACTGAGTACTTTTATATATGAATACTTTGAATATTTTTAATGAATTGTCTGCTCATATGCTTTGCCCATTTTTTATCAACTCTTTCTTGTTGATTTGCATGAGTTTTTGTAAAATTAAGGAAATTGATCCAATGGGAACTTATGAACCTTACTTGACCTCTCCAAAGCAGATGCCATTATTAAGCATTCCCTATCACATTCTCTCTTCCTTCCTTCCATGGCATCACACTCTCCTGGAATTTTTTGCCGCTTGGCTCTTAGTCTCCTGCTCAATGTCCTTCACAGGCCCTTGCATGGCTCCTAAGTATTGATATTACTTTGTCTTCAGTCCAGTTTTCTTGCACTATACCCACATTTAGTGATATCATCCACTCCTATGACTTCATTTACAGTCTGTGGGCTGAGAACTGCCTAATGTCTGTATCTAGCTCAAACATCTCTCCTAAACTCTAGACCCAGGCAGGTCCCCCCAAAAGTTCAGCAGTCACCTCAGCATTTCCAAAATGAAGCATATCATTTTCACCCTACCAACTTGCCTCACCAAATGGTACTATCATCCACTCAACTCTCCATGCCCAAAATAGAAACTTGGCATGGAGAAAGGAAGATAATGGGGAGATGTTGGTCAAAGGATACAAAGTGTCAGATACAATGAGTAAGTTCTAGAGATCTACTGCACAACGTGGTCATTACAGTTAAATAATAATGTATTCTGTACTTGAAAATGCTAAGAAAGACGACCTTAATGTTCTTACCACATACACAAAAAGTGATAACTATGTGAGTGATGGATACATTAATTAGCTTGATTGTGATAGTCATTTTACAGTGTATACATATATCAAAACATCACATTGTAAATGGCATACACATTTAATTTTTATTCATCAATGACATCTGCATAAAGCTAGATCAATTCTTTTAAAAATAAATTAAATTTGTTTCTTTTTCTAATTTAATGTATTTTAAAGATGTGGGATGCAATTCAGGATTAGGTATACAAGTGGTCACTAATTTTTTTAAAAAAAATTAGACATCATCTTTGACTCCTCCCTTTTCCTTACTTCCCATACTGAATAGTGTCTAAGTCCATCCATTCAATCTTCTACTTATATGAGGAACCAGTTTATTTCTCTTTCCCTACAGCCTCCTACCTAGCAGATCCTCATCATGGTTCACCCAAATCACTGCACAGCCTCCTAAACAGTCTCCCTGCCACCAGCCTTGCTGCTGCCTAATAGTCCATGTTCCATGTGATAGCCAGAGGCATCTTTATAAAATGTAAAACTGATCACATGACCACTCTTGAATTTAAACTCTTTTAGTGAGTTCCATTATCTTTGATGTAAAGTTGAATTTCCTTACTGTAGCATATAAAGTTCTTCTTGACATAACTGTCCTCTCCCAATTCAGCTCTCACTATATGCTCCTTTCTTCCTGACCCAAACAAACTTCACGTCATAAATGCAAAGTGCTCACTTGGGTATAGGCTCATAATAAAATGATATTCCAGCCATACAGAACTGACTATAGCTCCCCAATACAATGTTCTTTCTTGGTTCTAGGCATTGTACATTCTGTTCTTTTTCTAGAATGTTCTCCTTGTTCTCCACTCCTATTCACCCATCATCTCCCAGCTTAAATGTCACTTCCTCTAGGGAAATCTTTCCTGACCTTCTAAGACTAGAGTAAGTACTACTTCTTTATCTTTACATAAGAATCTTATATTAACCAATATCAGAACATATCGAACTGCACTGGTTTCTATTTGTTCATCTTCTCTACTAGAATGAAAGCCCCTTGAGGACAGAGATTATGTCTTGGTCATCAATATATGCCCAGAGTGTGGCACAGGCCCCTAATACAATCTGATATTACAAGGGCTGTTCTGTCTAGAGCATACATGTACTTAATTCTTAAAAAACACAAGATGCCTTTCCTGGAAGGTATCCATGAATATTTTTCTATAGCTATAGAGTCAGAAGCCTAGAGAGAAGCCCAGAACCCTCTGCAGATGTTAAGATTTAGCCAAAGATTTCTGAAGTTCTTTCTATGTCTAGGGTGTCATTAAAAAATTAAGTATAACATCCTCTCTTAATCTCCTTAAATTAGACACCTCTTCATTACGGAAAATTCTAAGAATGAAAAGTCCAGAATATTAATTCTTCAAGAGGACTGGAACATACATATGATGATATATGGCACACATATAATGATACACTATAGCTTTAACCTTTGGAGAACTTAATGATTTCTTATTTCCTGTTTTAATATGAAGGCCTGACTTAAATATCTCAAATATCAATAGATATTCATAGGATAGCATGATCCCAGACAGTTATAATTAAGTTTGTATATTACTGTTTTTTTTATTTGGCCAAAGCTTACTAGGAGGGGCAAACTTGGTGCTATTGGTTTTATAGATGTAAGAACTCTAATTTGTTAAACTAATAATTAGCTCCAGAATTGTGTTCCTAACTCCTAAAACTTAGCTCATGTTTTTGGAATTCAACATATTTTCACTTTGACTGCAAACTCTGGGCAAAATTGTCACTAGATAAATTAAAAGTGAGAATTCAATGACCAATTCGTGTAAAATGTTTAGCACAATGCTGACATGTATGCTCTGTTCACAGATGTTAGCTAGTATTTATTTTTAAGTTCCAGGGCTTAAATGAAGTGAAATAGTTTAGTTCACAAAATGCTATGGCATTCCTGTTTGGTTCTGGTTCAACAGTCTTATTTTTAAAAAACAAGTTCCTGTTTCACATTATAGTAAATAAGTGTCAGTGCTTTCATACGTAATTACCTGTCAGTAGAAAATTACAGGGAGTTCAAGGTACAATTACTTAGTGTGGTTTATTCTGGCTTAGGCAACATAGTTCAGTGTGTTTCAAATATCTGTTTTGATGTTCATTATGTCTTGGTTACTACTGAATGCAAAGTTAATGCTTATGGCACCTTTTTTATTTTCAGTTCTCCCAACTGAATATTCATGAATTCTCCTACGGTGGTAGATTGACCACCCAAAAGTTAGGCTTCACATTCTTAACAGGTTAGTTTTGACCAGACATGGAGATCAGGAGGTCAAATTCAAATGTAATTAGTTATGTAATATCTGTATGACGAAACTTATTTTCCAGAACTCATTTCTTTGCTTACTTCCCTCCCAAGTTTTTTCAAATATCTTGCCATTTTCCCTCCCACTTTTTTTTCATGGTAAATTTGTGCCAACTTTCCTCCCAATTATTTTTCTTCTAGTTACTTGAATATGAAAAAACTGTCAAACAGTGATGGAATAGAAAACATATGCAGATTTTACCTTCTTCAATTTACACAATAAATATTTTATTATAAAGTATATATAATGGCTGTCATGACAGATATTTAATGAGGGTCATTTTGTAGTTCCAAAAGTATCTTAACACTTGGTAGAAACCAATTACATGTCCTAAACTCTTGATCTCCTTCTCACATTCCCCATCCCTACCCTCTACCCCACACTATTATAAATGCCAATTATTTCCCCAAATCTGGGTACATTTACAAGAGAGTGAGTCACTGAATAAAGACAATACAATTACTCGATACTCAAACACAGGCCTGCCTAGAATTCTCTTCATGTCAGTCACTAGGCTATGAGGCAGACTATGGTATTGTGAAATGCAGAAGCGGTACTCTGGAAACAAAAAGGTATGAGAACAGTGTAGTCTGTTCCTCTTTTAATAACAAAATATGATTATAATCTCATAAGGAATAAATAACTTAACTAGGGCTCAATTTTATTGATTCCTTTTTTTAAGCTAGCAAAGTGTCCAGTGCTGGTTACAATAGCTACAAATATTTAGGAGACTCTATAGGTGGTTTGGGTATATGGAAAGAAAAATGGGAGGATAAGTTAATGGGCACAGAAATACACAATGGTATTTTTTAAAATAACTATCAGTTTGCCTAGGAATTCATTCTACTGCAATCCAGAATCAAAGTAGGATAAATAAAAAAGGACATGAAGATATTTCTAAAAGAGGAGGACCGAAGGAGAAGAATGTGAACCTGACTTTCCCACTCATGGCTGTACAAGTTATTCCATCAACATAGAATTATCTCCATACCCTTCCCTGTGATAATGTCTTTAAGCTGTCCCACTGAGTGAATAGTTTGCAACAACAAACTGAAATCAGAAAACTATGTGAAATATGTTGTGCATGCTTTTTCCTATCCAAATTTACACCTATCTGCCTACTCCTATGACACCAAGCATCACTGCATACGCAAGTACTTTGCAGATATTAGAGCTGAGCAAAAACACAAAAATGAGGAAGAGAATATTCCATTCTTATCTCCAGTTGCAAGTCTAGATGTAACATATTAAAGACAGATCAACTTTGGCAGTCAAAATGAAAACACACTGAACCATGAATGTTTGCATTTGGTGACGAGGCTGCATAAAGAATATATTGATTCTCGTGCTGGCACCAGCTGTTTAACCATCAAGGATTCTACAGGCATCTCAAGTTCCTACAATCAAAATTCTTCCATACTTAAAACAAACAAAAAGCATGTTTACTTGGTACACATATCGTACTAGATTGAGGCTCTCACTGGTCTTTTTCAAAGGTGAGAACACTTATTTAACAATATGAACAAAAATACAAAAATGGAAACTCAAGTCACTGAAAATAGGTGAAACTTTTTATTCTGACTGTCAAGATAAACTAGCACTTTCGGTTACTTTTATTTGTTACTCCCAGTAATCACATCCAGCCATGTAAACATCTGCTCAAACTCTGAGACTACGAGACTCACAGAGGAACATTTGCTGAGCAAAATTCTTGCAGCTGGCACACCTACTTCAAAACATTTCTGAAACAGTCATCTAACAAGAATTTACTATTCTATCAATGTACTAGGCAGACTATATCAAAATAAAATTTTTGGAGTTGCTGTTCTCAAGAAATTTACCATGTAGGTAAATACAACATATATGCAACATTCAGCTTAGAGAAGAGAATAGCATTTACTAACTTATTGTACTCGTGACATTTGACAGTTTAGAGTTAAAGGAATTTTGGAAATGCCTGAGTGATTTTGTCTGTCATAAGATGACTAGGAAGGCCTAAATCAGTTGCAAAAGTCAGCAGTACGTAAAGAAGAAGGGACTTAGGGTTCTTTGAAATAAAAAGCTGAATGTTTTATTTGATACTTTAGGCAAAGAAGAAGAGTAAACTGTATATTAAAAAACAAAGTTGAGGTTATCATCAATGTTTATTTACTAAATACCATTTAGTGGCATCCTCTATTAGTGCCTTGTTAACAAAACGTGTGATCACTCTACCTTGATCAGATGTCTTGGTTTTATGTAGTTCACATCCATGACCTTCCTTCCCAAATACATACCATTTCAACCTGTTCCCCTTTCCAATTTCTGTTGTTCAGGGAATCCCTACTCTTAAATCAATTTCTCTCCTCTTCTATTTTCTTAAAGGGCCACTTTTCCAAACCCTTTCCTATGGATACAAGTAGTACATAAAGTTAACATTTCTTATCTTCTCAAAATTTCTCTGCTTACTTTTGTCTCTTCTTGTCCATCATGACTATATCTAGAATACTGAAATTGCTTTCTATTAATCTCCCTCCTTCTATTCAGAAAAACAACTAGTACTATCTATAATAATAATAATAGCTGTTTTATTTAAGTACCTTCTATATGCCAGAAGAACCCACAAAACTCTAAAAGTAAGTAATATTATACTCATAATGCAGAGGATAACAGTATATAAAAAGATTAATTAACTAACTAGATTCTAGTAACCTAGCTCTGTCAAATTTCAAAATTGATGTGATTTCTGTTATTCCACAAAGCTTCTAATCCCATCCACTTGAATTCCGCACCCCACTATCACAGCCAAAGTGATAAATATATCTATACTTAAGGCTGATTGCATCATTCCCCTATTAATGCTCTTTGGGACCAAATTCCTGAGACTGGCATATAAAACCTCCATGAACTGGCCTTCCAGCTTCATTATTACACTCTGGTTCTATCATGATACTGATGGTTCCTTGCACCAATCAAGTGGTTTCTTGTCTCATGTTTCTGTTCATAGAATTTCTTCTGTTCAGAATATATTTCCAATCTTTGGCTCATCCTTCAAGGTGTCTGGTTTTAAATGTAACCTCCCTGAACTACCCAAGCAGGCTAAAAGCCCTCACCAGGCTTCTATAGTGCCCTAAGGATACCTCTAGTCCAGTGCTTCATAGTGAAATGGTCTTGTTCCCCCACCTGGGGGAACAAGTTCTTTGACAGAAAAGATGATAAAGTTTTCACTTTGTTCCCACCATACTCCCGCCACAGCAGTGCCTGGTATAAGGTAACCACACTGTAATGTCTGTGGATCTGAAAGGGACACAGAAAGTGGGATCACCTCCCAACTCCATTGTCACTGCTTGAACATGGAGCCAATATGCCCATACTTAAAACCTACAGAATCTTACGCCATCTGTTTTCTTCCATAGAATACCCCAATTTTTGTAGTTTGTGTCATGCAGACCAACTACCATATTTATAAATGACCATTTTTGTAACTTTCTTTTATAATCACTTTTGTTAACATCAAAATTCATGTCAATAACTTTTCATAATTCTTGGACTTCATGGTTCTTCTTCTCCTTAATTGCAACAACCTCCATTTTTTTCTCCACCGTAGTCAGTAGTCTATTATTTAAAAAATAAATTGCATGTTTTTTGGTTTTTTTTGAGTTGGAGTCTCACTCTGTCGCCCAGACTGGAGTGCAGTGGCTGCTCCCGGCCACTGCAGCCTTGACCTGCTGGGCTCCGGCGATCCTTCTGCCTTAGCCTTCCAAGGAGCTGGAACTACAGGCACGCGCTACCAGGCCCGGCTAATTTTTTGATTTACTGTAGAGATGAGGTCTCACTTGCCCAGGCGGGTCTCGAACTCGCGGGCTCAGGCAATCCACTCACCTCAGCCTCCCAAAGGCACGGGATTGCAGGCTGAGCCACCGAGCCCGGCTAAATTGCATGCATTTTATAGGTTTGCAAGCTTCTTAAAGCAGAGTTCATGCCTCTTATTAATTCATGTACCCATAGTAGCTTACTCTTCAAGGAAATTTTAACATATGTAGACTAACAGATTAAGTAGGGATATAAATATATAATTTGGTTAATGTGAAGGATGTATATGCATAATCAGAAATTTTTCACACAATTGCTTACCTCTTCTAGTCGGCATGCTTTGATGACACTCCTGTATCTATACTCATCGTAAGAAACACCAAAGATAATATTTTCTTTAATGGTGCCAGGCATGATCCAGGAAAACTGAGAGCAGAATGAAATTCTTCCACTGTGCTTAATTTTACCCTCTGAAGGTTCCAGTTCTCCCATAATCATCATTAGAAGTGAAGTCTGAAAATAAAAACCACTATTATTATTCCATTTGATCAAATCACTCTCAGGATTCACTTGCTTCCGATTATCATCCTAAACAGAAATTCTATTCTGATTTTAAAAGATTCTATTATTGGTGGCTGTGTCAAAGATGAGTTAGCTGGGAGACCAAGTTTTTGCTTCCAGAATCTGTCCTGTTTCATTGGTCTATGTTCCTATTCTTGTACCAATACCAGGCCCGTTTTGGTTACTGTAGCCTTGTAGTGAAGTTTAATGTCTGAAAGTGTGATACCTCCTGCTTTGTTCCTTTTGCTGAGGATTATTCCTTTTACTGAGAATTCATTCTCTTTTTTGTTTCCTTATGAATTTCTGTAGTGTCATACCCATGCCTGAGAAAAATAGTACTGGTAATTTGATGAGTATTGTTTTCAATCTGTAGATTGCCTTGGATAGGATAGACATCTGGACAATACTGTTTCTTCCAATCCATGAGAATGGAATGTTTTTCCATTCATTTGTGTTATCCCTGATTTCTTTGAGCAGCGTTTTGTAGTTCTCATTGTAAAGATCTTTCACTTCTCTGGTTGCCAAGGTATTTCATTTTGTGAGTGTGTGTGTGTGTGTGTGTGTATGTGTGTGTGTGTGTGTGTGTGTATTGGAATGTGATTGTGATTTTATTTGTTTCTCTGCCTGCTTGCTGCTAGTGTATAGAAATGCAGCTGTCTTTTGCACATTGATCTTGTACCCCAAGACTTTACCAAAGTCGATTATCAGTACAAGGAGGCTTCTGACAGATTCCCTAGGGTTTTTAAGATACAGAATCATATCATCCACAAAGAGGGATAGCTTAACTTCCTCTTTTCCTATTTGGGTACCCCTGATGTTCTTCTCTCGCCTGACTACCCTGGCTAAGATTTCCAGCACTATGTTGAACAAGAGGGGTGAGAGTGGGCATCCTGTCTTGTTCCTTTTCTTAGGAGAAATGCTACCAACTTCTGTCCATTGAGCAAAATGTTGGCTGTGGGTTTATCATAGACGGCTCTTTTTTTTTTTTTTTTTTGAGTTGGATCTCACTCTGTCGCCCAGACTGGAGTGCAGTGGCCGCTCCCAGCCACCGCAGCCTCGACCTGCTGGGCTCAGGCGATCCTTCTGCCTCAGCCTTCCAAGTAGCCGGAATTACAGGCATGCGCTACAATGTCCAGCTGGTTTTTTGATTTATTGTAGAGATGAGGTCTCGCCAAGTTGCCCAGGTGGGTCTCGAACTTGCGGGCTCAGGCAAT
>CAUYQG010200502.1:0-18489 GCA_963574415.1 Tarsius wallacei | reverse complement strand
CCATGATTTTGCTATTGTGAATAGAACTGCAACAAACATGCATGTGCAGTATCTTTTTTGTAAAATAATTTGAGTTCCTCTGGGTATATTCCCAATAGGGGAATTGCTGGGTCATATGGAAGGTCAATTTCTAGTTCTTTCAGAAATCGCCATACTGTCTTCCAAAGAGGTTGCACTAGTTTGCATTCCCACCAGCAGTGTAAAAGCGTTCCTGTTTCTCCACATCCTCGCCAGCGTCTGTTGTTGCTTGTTTTAATGACGGCCATTCTTACTGGGGTTAGGTGGTATCTCAATGTGGTTTTGATTTGCATCTCTCTGATGATGAGGCTGAGCACTTTTTCATGTGTCTGTTGGCTGCCTGTATATATTTTTTTGAGAAGTGTCTTTTACCCACTTTGTAATGGGGCTATTTGTTTTTTACCTTTCGGCATGTTTGAGTTCCTTGTAGATCCTAGATGTTAGGCCTTTGTCAGATACAGAGTTGGCAAATATTTTTTCCCATTCTTTGGGCTGTCTCCCTGCTCTCTTGATGGTTTCTTTTGCTTTGCAGAAACTCATCAGTTTGATGAGGTCTCACTTGTCTACTGTTGACTATCTTTAACCTAAACTTGACACTTATTCCTAAGCAGTCAATGAGTTCTGTCTATTGTATGGATCCAACCATTCCTTGCCACTTCCACTGCCACGTGCCTGTTTGGCCCCTCATTATATCATACCAGGATTTTTCATTCATCATGAAATACCTTATTGTAAGCTTACTATGCAACAGGTTCTATATTATTAACATCGTTTCAGGACCTGTCTTTAGCATCCATTGTGCTTGCTACTCCAGTTGAATCTCAAAAGATGTTATCACTCACCTTCTTAGAAACCCTCCAGTGGTTCCCTGAAACTTAGAAGATACAGGCCAAACTTTATTCCTTGATGTTAAAATCTGGCCCTGAACTATCTTTCTAAAGTTTTATCTCGGTCAGGCTCAGTGGCTCAGCCTGTAATCCCAGCACTTTGGAATGCCAAGGCAAGTGGATTGCCTGAGTATGCGGGTTCAAGACCAGCCCGGGCATCTTGGCGAGACCTCATCTCCACAATAAATAAAAAAGTAGCCGGGTGTGGTAGTGCGCGCCTGTAATTCCAGCTACTTCGGAAGGCTGAGGAGGAGGGATCATCGAACACAGCAGGTTGATGCTGGGGTGGCTGCGAGTGTGCCACTGCACTCCAACCTGGGGTGACAGAGTGAGACTCCAACTTAAAAAAATAAAAAAATAAAGTTCTATCTCACCTATATGTTTACTTGGATTGGTTTTGAAGACAGTGTCTACCAAGTAAGCCATATAGATTTTTGTCTCATTAGAGTCAGACTGAGTAAAACACCAAACCTATTTATATATTATTTACGGAAAACATACAAGAAATGTAAGGACACATAAGGGCAAAAAGTAAAAGAACAGAAAAAAAAAAATCCAGACTCTAATCAAAAGAAAACTAAATAGCTTTATTAAGTCAAAGTGAATTTCATGGCAGAAAACATCACTAGAGAGAAAAATAGTATACTTCAAAATAAGTACACCTCATAAGTATACATCATAAACAAACACTTCAAAATTTCTGCTTTGATTCACCACAAAGATATAATTATTCTAAATATGTATGTATTTACTAACGTACATAGCCTGAAAACATATAAAGAGAATATTGACACAATTATAAGGAAAAGTAGGCAAATTCATAATCACGTGGAAGATTTTCATATAACTTTCTTATTAGCTGATAGAACAAGCAGACAAAAAATCAACAGAATATAAAATATTGGATGATACATTAACAAACCTGACTTAATTAACATATTTGAAATATAACACCCCAAAACTAGAGGGTAAATACTATTTTTATGGAATACAAATTAAAATTGAGCATATGTTGGGCTATTAAAACAAGTTTAACTAAATTTTAAAAAATATTTTTGCTCTGACCACAGAACAAGTATTCAAGAAATCAATGATAAAAAGATACTTTGAAAATCCCTACGTATTTGAGAAGAAAATTAAGAAACATGTTTCTACATGACCTATAAGCCAAAGAAAAACATTCTAATAGAAATTAAAAGATAGTCTAACTGAATGATAATGAATAATTATGTATTAAAACATATAAGTTCAACCAGAGCTATGCTTAAAGGACAAGTATATATTTTAGAAAATAGGAATGCTGAAAATAATTAATCTGTGGGTCCATTAAAAAATATTATAAAAACAGTATATTTGGGCAATATAAGCGCAAAGAAAATAATAAAGAGCAAAAATTAATGAAATTAAACAAATATATGCAATAGAAAGAATAAATAAAGTCAAAAGGTGGTTCTTAGAAAAGACCAACAGAATTGATAAGTTTTTGATGAGACTAACAAAGAGGAAAAAAGACAAGTTACAAATTACTAATGTCAGTAATGATGAAGAGTCTAACACTACAAGTCCTACAGACATTATAAAGATCACAAAATGATAATGTGAATAACTTTATGCCAATAAATTTGAAAATATATATGAAATGTATAAAGTTCCAGAAAAGTATAAATTACCAAAACTTATACAAGAGGAAGTATAAAAATCTGAGTAGTTTTCTATTTAGAATTATAAAATTAAACCTATAATTATGACTTCATTGGTAAATTTTACAAATAATTTAATAAATTATTCTAATCACACAAAAACTTTCAGAAATAAAAAAAAATTGAACTCTCCATTTTATGAGGTCAAAATAATCTCAATATAAAAAATGACAGGGAAACAACAAATAAAAGGAATATCATAGGTCATTCTCACTCATGATGCAGAGAGCCTATGATACACACACACGCAAATTCCTAAACAAATAATTACAAACAACATTCACTGATTCCTAAAGATGGATACTGCCCATAACAAAACTGGATTTATTCCAGGAAAAATAGTTGACTAACATTCAAAAATCAATCAATATAATTTAACATAATAATAAAAAGAACATAGTTATTTCAATAGATGCAAGGAAAGTTTTATACACTCAATATTCATTCATGAATAAAAAACAAACAAACTAGAAATAGAAGGAAATAGCATTAATTTGATTAAGGATTTCTCCAAAATACCAAAGCAAACATCATACAAAATGGTGACATCTTGAAAACTTTCCTTTAGGGATTAGAAACAGGAATGACGACTCCAGTGTTCAATATAACAGCTCAGACTTCTATTTAAAATTTTATTGGAGGGCCTAGCTAGTACAATGAGAAAATAACATAAATAAAAGATATAAGGTTAGGGAAAAAAACATAGCCATTATTTATAGGTGTTAAAAATCCAAAAGGGTCTAACAGATAAATTATTCTAATTAAGCAGTAAGTTAGAAAGGTTGCTGGATACAAAGATATAAAAATAAATTTTATTTCAAGTTACCAAAACATTTTAAAGTATTATTTATAATAGCACCAAAAATAATTAATTCCTAGGAATAAATCTGCAAAAGCTATACAATATATCTCCCAAGAAAACTATAACACATTATTGAAAATATTAAAGATTCAAATATTGGCGTCTTCTGTGAATTAGACAATATTGTGAATGTGCTAGTTCTCTTCAAACTGACCTACAGTCTAGAGTCAAACAATTCCAGTAAAAATTCTATCAGACTGTGTGTGCGTGTAACTTGGTAAGCTGAACTTAAAATGTATATAGTAAAGAAAAAGGCCAGGAATCATTGAGACACTGATTTGAAAAAAAGAAGACAATGTGGTCTTGATGTAAGAATAAACAAATTGAACAGAGTGGAAGCTCCAAAACATATCACACGTGGTGGATACTTGACTTCAAATAAAGATGGCATTACAGAGTAATGAGAGACGGGTCTTCAACAAATGGTCGTGAGTCCACCGGATAAGCATAGAGGGTGAAAATAATAAAATGTAACCCCTATCATTTAAGGGGGATTGCAGATATAAATCTGCTCAGCAAAGAAAAGCTTCTAAGAGATAATATAGAGGAATATCTTCCTGATGTTCAGGCTGGAAATAACTTTTTAGCAAACGAAAACACTAAGCATTATGAGCTGGGCATGGTGGCTCACGTGTAATCTCAGCACTTTGGAAGGTCAAGACGAGAATTGCTTGAACCCAGGAGTTCTAGACAAGACTAGGCAACATAGCAATCGTCTCTAAAAAAAATTTTTAAATGAGCCAGGAGTGGTGGCATATGACTGTAGTCCCAGCTACTTGGGAGGTTGAGGCAGAAGGATCACCTGAGCCCAGGAGATTGAAGCTGTGGTAAGCCATGATCATGTATGCCCCCGCACTCCAGTCTAAGGATGATAACATAAGTAACATTGGTTCAAAGACTTCTTCAGTTAAAGAAGGCTTTCTTATTTTGAATCCAAAAAAGTACTTAGACTTGAGAGAAAGCACAAATTGGACCCAAAGGAATAAAGTTGTGTTCCTACCAATGATAATTTTTTGTTTCAACACACAACATGCCATATTCCAAGAACTCAAATATTTTTGTGGTGGTCACTTGAGAGACTTACTTGGAGCTGTGTATGATTTCTGATGGTCTTGCTTGCTTACACATGGATTTTTCTAAGAATTCCATTTATTATCTAAATCTCCGTGAGGGAGGGAACCTGGAACAATGGATCAAAATTGGGTGGACATTTCTATGATTCCACAAGTAGCATCCTCTAGGGAATGCTCTTTGGAAAAGCACAGATTTCCACCCACCTTTTTATCCCAGAAAAACTCGATAGACCTCTCCATGGTCCAGCCATGGATAATTTATATATGACAAATATTAACTAGATATTTCAATTCACATAAAGCTATTGCCTTAGAAAATGTGGCTATTACTCCAGAGACTTTCCCAATTTATGTGGTGACAGGCTACTGCCCCTCTTCTCCTTCAATGCTTTAGTATAGCATATAAATATAAAAATTGCATAAGGCCATGACTATAAAACGACAGCTCTTCCATACATAACAGAATTAGACAAACATCACCCCATCCTATCCTTCTCTCCATCCCTTCCTTAAGCCTACTGCTCATGTTAACACCCTGCTGTAGTGCATTCTGAGTATAACCTCTTGACTCCACAAGTTGGTTCAGCTTTCCATGTCTCAAATTTTCTATTTGATCCCATTTTATCTTGCTATACTTAAATCTGCACATTGTTCTGGAAACTGAGTGTAAATTTTGGAAGCCTTATTCCTCCCTCCTGAGGGTTCCCAGCTGGAAGGAAGCACCATTGCTTGACCCTTAACCTCTTTCACCCCATCACCTCATCCTTGAGGAGGTGAACTTACTTGATTTGTTAGCATATGAAGAATAACATGCTTTGGGAGGCAGAAGCAAGAAGATTGCCTGAGTCCAGGGGTTCGAGACCAGCCTGGACAACTTGGCGAGACCTCGTCTCTGCAGTAAATCGAAAAATTAGCCAGGTGTGGTAGCCTGTGCCTGTGGTTCCTGCTACTTGGAAGGCTGAGGTGGAAGGATTGCCTGAGCCCTGCAGGTCGAGGCTGTGGTAGCCATGACGGTGCTACTGCACTCCAGCCCAGGAGACAGAGTGAGACTCCTACTCACCAAAAATAATAATAATAATAATAATGATAATAATAATAATAATAACAGAGAATATATGGCTCAGCTATACCCTCTTTCTTGGGGACTTCCAGCCCCAGTCAATGCAACCAGATAGGACATGAGTCCCAGAGATTCATTATGAGAAGCCTACCTTGGGTAAAACACTAGAAAACATATTCAACAATGTGTTGTGTCTATTAGGAGGGAATGTGATATTGTGGCCTTCATCTTTACTATTTGTTTCATTTCATAACTTGTACTGAACCTAGGAAAAGGGCCTCTTCAGATACCCCCACACAAATGAAGTTCTCCCTCTCTCATACGAACTTACTGACCGACTACATTGGGCATTGGTGATATCTGCACTTATAAAAATAAAATATTTGTTTCACTCACTAAACCACCTTACACTGAGTATGTGTAAATGTCACTGTGTATTCCTAGACATCAGCCAGACTGTAAATTCTTTCTTAGCAGGAGACATGTTTTCTACTTATTTGTATTCTACATAAGATTAGGGCATTCAATAAAATATGTTGACTGAAAAAAAAAAATCAATGTTTTCCTCCTGAAAACTATATGTCATACAATCGATCACAGAGTTGTAAACATTTATTTTACAGGCATGAGCAATCATCCTTAGTAATTAAAAATGTATAATTTGGACTATTCTCCCTCTTAAGTAAATCTCTGTAAAATGTATTGCACATTTTCCAGTCTAAGTAAACTTCATAAGCCACGTCAAATTTACCTTTCTTCATTGGCCCAGTTACTAAGATGATCACTTATATTATTCTATTTTATTAGAGATGGTTTAGAATAGGCATTTCAACTCTGTTGATCAAAATAGAGAAAATTTACCCAAAGTAGCCTCAGAGAACAACACTGAGACGAGATGAGTTTCGAACTAGGAAGATGATGCTTATTATGAAATTCAAAGGGAAAAAAGAGGACAGAAACAAGGAAAAATAGCTTTCTGTGGCCAAGAGATTCAGAACCAGAATCAAGAGTAAGAAGTGGGTTTTGTAAAGCAGCTTAGAGCTAAAGTTACAGACAGCGAGAATGTGTGGAAACTTGCCTTTTATAGCATGATGCTTGGTGCCTATTTCCGGGAACTCATAGAACTGTTCAGTTTCCATTCTAGATCGCAACTTTAGAAAGTTTTATTAGGTAAACCTTTGTATTAATATTGAAAACTCAAGAAACAGTTTTAGTATTTTGCATGGGCTCTAAGAAAACAAACAATGTTGTTAATCTAGCCCCCACCTACTGTCACATATATAGAATTTAGAAATTCCTGCTGCTCTGTGTGGCAAAGTTCTGTGTAATTGCTGTTATCGTGCGGTGATGGAGTAAGGCAGATGCTAAAACACAGATGCAGAAGGCATTCTGAGGCCTCCACACATGCAGTGGTGCAGAACCAGCACTTACCTTCTCACATCCAGCAGAACTGATGAAGAAAGAGGAAAAAGTAGCCACTTCTCATAAGATACAAACTGAAGACAATAGCAGCTACTTTGTATCGAATACTTACTATTTGCCAGGTACTGTGCTAAGTGCTTACGTCTATTATCTCTGAGGTGTATAGCTATTACTTCCATTTGCAGATGAGGATGCCAAGGCTTTGAGAGGTCATGTGTGGCAGACGTTGTTCATTGTCTGCCTAATGTTCCTTCTGCCTTCTTATTTGCATATAAAGTACTGCTGGAGAGAGAGAGAGAGAGAGAGAGAGAGAGAGAGAGAGAGAGCGAGAGCGCGCACATGTCCGAGAGAGATGATAGATACATAGATTTTTTTTTTCAGGGAGGCTATGTGTTCAGCCCTAAAAAACAGTGATGTACCTAAGTCAGCAATGGCAATCCTGTTCCTTGTTTTCCCATCTGCCACCTTTCAGGTGGAGATGGCTCTGTAACAGAGTTCTTACAAATGAGACATATAAAATATGACTCCAGCAGATTTCTGGGGAACTTTTCCTTCTATCAAGAGGACAGATGTAGCCAGTGTCATTCTTCTCCTTTCTGTCTCTCTCAAGTGCCAGTGTGACAGCTAAAGTTACATCAACTGTCTTCTGGCCATGAGAGAATGATCCCAAAATTCTCAGAAAGCCCCTATGTTATTAGGCTGCTAGACCAGTGAAGTAACGATGGACCACCAGACTTTTTAATATAAAAGAAATATAGAAATTTACTTAAGTCACTGTAGTAGAGGATTCTAGTAGAGGTTTTTGCTATTCACAGCTAAATAATCCTGCTCAGTGATTTTTGTGAAAATCAGATAAAAGATGAGAAAGTGTTTGTCAATGAAAGATTTTATTTTTAAAATGAGTATTAAAAATGGACAATTTGAGTATTTACTGCATGCCTGCTAGATGCTGAGAATTATAATAAAGTAAATATTATATTTATAAATAAGACTTATTCCTTGCCTTCAAGTGGTAGCAATATCCATAGTAAAATACACATAAGCTGGTTGAGCATCCCAAATCTGAAAATCTGAATTTTTTTTTGAGTACCAATATGATACTCGAAAGTAATGTTCATTGGAGCATCTCGGATTTTGAATTTTCAGATAAGGGATACTCAACCTGTATAGTATTGGCAGATTACATAAATGCTGAGAGGATTTAGAAAAAATAATAAACAAAAATATATGGAATTAGGCCAGTGTGGTGACTCACACCTGAATCCCAACCCTTTGGGAGTTCAAGGGGGAGAATTACTTGAGGCCATGAGTTTGAGACCATCTTGGTTAACCCAGTGAGTCTCTGTCTCTATTTTAAAAATTAATAATAATTATACATAATAAAAGTCAGGCAAGTAAAGGCTTCCAAGGAGTGGCTTTTGAGCAAGGAAAACTGCAGAAAAGCGACAAGATTACAGGTCATCAGATATTACACATGACAAAGTAAAAATAAGTGTGTTTAGGGTAGGGCGCAGTGACTCATGCCTATAATCCCAGCACTTTGGGAGGCCGAGGTGAGAGGATTGCCTGAGCCCAGGGATTCGAGACCAGCCTGGTTAACTTGGTGAGACCTCATCTCAACAATAAATCAAATTATTCGGGCATGGTGGTGCGTGTCTGCAGTTCCAGCTACTTGGAAGGCCGAGGTGGAAGAATCGTCTGAGCCCAGCAGGTCAAGGTTGCAGTGGCCATGAGCATGCCAATGCACTCCAGCCTGGGCAACAGAGTGAGACTCCAAATCAAAAAAAAAAAAAAGGTAAATATGTTTAAATCAGACCAGTGTGTTTGCTTGGCTGGAACAAAAAGTCTGAGATAAAAAAACAGTTAAAGAGCCAGAAAACCCACATGAGAGGGGTTTATAAATAAATCCAGAGGACTTTGGATTTATTTATATAGGTACATGCATGTGGGTTGTATGAAATTAATATAGATACTTACAGAAAGCCATAGGATGGAATATTGTTTGAAAAACATTATCTTAGCATAAACTAGAAGCCAGTGGTCCAACTGGGAGCTTCCTGCCATTGACCAAGAATGACGTGAAAGGGATGAAACAAATAGTGATAATTAATGTACAGAAAGAATCTGCAGAACTCGGATTATTGAGTATGGACAGTTGGAAGAGAGGAGTCAAAATCACACTCTAATGATCAGTCTAACCATTGAAATTTTCAAGGAAAAGATGATAAGTTTTGTTTTAAACTGCCCAGATGACAGAAAAAAATGAAAAAAACCCAAAAAACTTCTGAAGAACAGGTTGCTTACATCTCCTATCAGTTACTGAATGCTGCCCTAAAAACTGGCATTCTTTAATAAACAGTAAAATCCCTTTCCTTTGGTTTCCTTTGGTAAACACCTGACTGTGTTATAACTTAATAGCTGCTGGGTTGTTATCATACTTATTTTACCAAGGCTACTCTCTGTTTCATTTTGTCTCTATATCCATCTGACATGTGATTCTTATAAATTCTAACAGATGAAAAACAAACAGCTGGCTGAACTCTCTGCTTCAGTCTCTTGGATACTTTGCTTCTTGGTAAGTGATCAGTATTTTTATACTGCTGTAATAATAACAGGAAATGATCTGTTAAAATCTGGATCTGCAGCCACAGAAGAATGCCAGTGTGAAGAGGGGAGCTAGTTTCAGAAGAAAGTCTATAAAAACAGTTGGGGAAATTGTTTCTAGGACCACAGGGAGAGAACTGCAATTTGCCTTCAATATCGATAAAGTGAATGCATGGTGGAAGAACGCTTCATGGAGATTGCTGCACTGCATCCGTGGAAAGCTGATGACCACAAACTTAGCAGTTAAAACAACTGAGATGGCAAATGCTGAAGCTTCATGAATAATAACGTGAAATACCATTTCCTGAAACAAAAATTCACTCAGACAAAGTATCCCAAGGAGGTAGAACAGTTTTAAATTGGTCCAATTGTAATTTTGCTTATGTTTGCAAAATAGCAAGTTGATTCTAGTCACCAAAAAAGGCAAGAGAAGACAAACAATGATAGCAGAGAGAGGGATGGAATACACAGAACTGAAAAATAGATTGCTGAACAGTACTAACAAAAAAAAACTTTAACTTTTCATATAAAATTGCAATAAGTTGTAGATATTTTCTTAGGTTTTATAGTGGGGAGTTTTCTAATTAATTAGGCTTAAGATTTTTTCCTGTTAACAGAGTAAAACATTATCATGGACAATTAATAAATGAATCCCTGAAGCTATCCTCATCATCTTCCTCTCTCCAGGGACTTCTGGATACGACCACACAACCCAACCAAAATGGCAGACCATGGAGCACAGAGGCTTGTAGAAGACTGCAGACAGCTTTACCCAGCAAAAACTTCCAAACATCATGCTCCAGGGAGTAATAGCAGAAGTCAGGAAAACCAGAACAACATGTGCAAAAGAAAATAATCTTAGTTTAAAAGATCCATACAGCAAAATCATCCACATATAACCCTAACTGCATTATGTTCCTTAACGCTTGTATGTAATATATTTTACAAATTTTATCACTTTAAAAAGCTAATTGATGAATTAAAACCAATAACTTAGAATTCAATGTAACTAGCATATAATAAACACATTATTTACTAGTTAAGAATAATAAAGCAGTTACAATTTTCTGAAACACTAGATAGATAAGTTATCAAACATGTTATATATATTTGATTTATACACATTAATTTTATAGTGCAACAATGTGTACTAAGTTAATAATCATAATAGCTGAAAGAACATAGGCGTGGTGTCTAAAATTACTTTTCAAGATTTGCCTGTGTTTTAACCACTGAACACTTTTAAATGAGAGTAAATGTACAAAACATCACTTGGTTCTGAATACACAAATCATCTGTTTCAAATTAATTGTTGTTACTCATGTTAAAACAAGGATAATCTGGATTCAAGGACAGGCTTGAAAAGTGAACAACTAGCTGATATTACAAAAAGTCTTTCTTTCCAAACTTCTAGCTCCTCCATAATTTCTTTAGTTTCACCTGTATCTTTCTGTGTAGGGAGAAACTCTCCCTTCTCTACACTCTCACTCAGCCAACCACTTTCTGGTTTCTGATTTGTTTGGTTAGAGACCTGTTATTTTCCTAGAGACTGAAGGTAACTGGAAAGCAAGGTCTACATCAGATTTATCTTGATTTCCTTATTATATTCAATTAAACACCCAATATCTATGCCAAAAAAAAAAAAAATCAGTTGAATGAATTAGTACTTTTAGAGTTGTGTATTTGTTAGTATTCTGTGACTATATGGTTTGAAATTCCACAATCTTTATTTCAAGTTTCTTGTAGACAATATTTTCTCAGCTAATAAACTGATTTTGAAAGCGTCTTATAACTAAGATTACATGTGAAGGTATAATTTTTAATCTTATAACTGAAAAAAAATCTTCTAACAATTTGCCCAATACTCAAAAGTGTCCACAGATTGCAAATGAATCAGTGAATCTGCTGTCACTGTTTTATGAACTATTAAAAAAATTTTTTCAATCTAGTTTTTTATTCTCAGGCCCTATACAGTACAAAATATAGTTACTGCAAATCTAGCATCACTTAGGTGATTGCTATTTAAAGTAAGTAAAATATGCTATTTTCAGTTTTATTGAGCTATAATTTACATAAAATAAGCTGTGCATAAAGTGCATAATTTGATGAGTTTTGTCATAAGTACACACCTATGAAACCATTACCACAATCAGAATGTGAACATTTCCATTCCTATATAACTACTGATCTGCTTTGTCAGTTTGTATTTTCTATAATTTTATTTAAAATGGAATTATACACGTTCTCTTTTTTGTATGACTTTTTTTCTTTTAACATAATTATTTTGGAAATTCATCTGTGTTGTTGCATACATCAAAGTTCATTTTTGTTGCTCAGTAGTATTTACTTATATGCGTATACCAAAGATTTTTTTAATACATTCTCCTGTTGATCAACATTGGGGTTGTTTCCAGTTTTGAGGTATTACAAAAAAAGCTATGAATAATCATGTACGAGCCTTAGTATGGACATACACTTTCTATTCTCTTGGGTAAATATGTAGGAGTGGAATGACTGGTTCACATAACAGGTGCAATTACCAAGTTGTTTTCCAAGGTGGTTATACATTAATTACTGGCATAACTTGTTGAATTGTGCTTTGCAGATAACTGCATTTTTTTTTTTTACAAATGAAAGGTTTATGGCAACCCTGTGTCGAGCAGGTTTATTGATGTCATTATTCCAACAGCATGTACTCATTTTGTGTCTCTGTGTCACATTTTGGTAATTCTTGCAATATTTCATTTTCATTTTTTAAATATATCTTATGGTGATCTATGATCTTTGATGTTACTGCTATAATTGTTCTGAAGTGCCACAACTGCATCCCCATAAGATGGCAAACTCGACAAATATTGTGTGTATATGCCATTCATTCCCCCATCTTTCTCCTTCACCTCAGTTTTTCCTAGTCTCTGAGATACAACAATATTGAAATTAGGCTGACCAGGCAGGATGGCTCATGCCTGTAATCCCAGCACTTTGTGAGGTGGAGGTGAGAGGCATGCCTGAGTACAGTGGTTTGAGATCAGCCTGGGCAACTTGGTGAGACCTCGTCTCTACAATAAATCAAAAATTTAGCCAAGAGTGGTGGCGCATGCCTGTAGCCCCAGGTACTTGAAAGGCTGAGGTGAAAGGATTGCCTGAGCCCAGCAGGTCGAGGCTGTGGTGGCCATGAGCATGTCACTGCACTCACTGCACTCTAGCTTGGGTGACAGAGTGAGACTCCAACTCAAAAAAAAAAAAAAAGAAAGAAATTAGGTTAACTAATAATCTGACAACAGCCTATAAGTGTTCAAGTGAAAGAAAGTCTCATGTCTCTCATTTTAAATCAAAAGCTAGAAATAATTTAGCTTAGTGAGGAAGGCATGTTGAAAGCTGGGGTGGGCCAAAAGATCAGCTTCTTGCTCCAAACAATTGGCCAAGTTGTGAATGCAAAGAAAAAGTTCTTGAAGGAAACTGAAAGCATTCCAGTGAATACCTGAATGATAAGAAAGTAGATCAGCCTTATTGCTGATATGGAGAAAGTTTGAGTGGTCTGGCCAGAAGATCAAACCAGCCACAACAGTCCTTTAAACTAAAGCTTAATCCAGAGCAAGGCTCTAACTCTCATCAATTCAGTGGAAGACAAGAGAGGTGAGCAACCTGCAGAAGAAAAGTTAGAATCTAGCAGAGGCCAACAAGGCTTAAATAAATAAGCCATCTCTATAACATTTAAGTGCAAGGTGAAGAAGGGGTCTGTAAATGGTGTGTATCTCTTTATACCTACCTTCACAGAAAAAACAAAATGACAGCATAGAAGAAAGCTGGCTTCACTGACCCCCAACCCTTCTCCCCCCAAAAACCCCCAAATATACAGTGCCAAGATTTTCACCAGCAACAACCCAGAACTCAAATATGAGGATGAGATAGATCCCAGGACGACAGAGAAGTTAAAACACTCCCAGCAGATGGTAGGAAGAACAGACTCCACATCTGTGACGCCCCTCCTGGAGGACATTCGTCCTGCAACAAGCATGTGAAAAAAGTCTTCCCATAACACAAGGTTCTTACACTGGAAAAAGTGAGATTGAGGTGGTCAATCAGCTTCCCCAGCATCTCCTATCCCTGGCAGAACCGTCCGGGCCTTAACCCATGGGAAGGATCCTGACGGTGTAAAGGGAGAAATATCCCTGAGGACAGTCAGAGACAAATGAGGGAGGTGGAACTTCCATCCCCTGCCCTAGAAACTCTGCTCTGTAACTTGGTCAGAGGAGACACCATGTCAGAGTGGTTGTTCAGCAACACCACATCATAGGAAGCACTAACCAAGCCAGCCTTCCCACACTGCTGGGAACGTGTTACTACTCATCTTTTTGGGACGTCCCCCATTCAGGACAGACAGCGCTCCAATCATTTGCTAGAGTCAAGGTAAATCTAGGCTTAACAAGGCACCACCTATGAGCCAAAAAGGGGGCAGAGATCCAGTGATAAAGATTTGCTAAGTGCAAGGTAAAGCACCAAATGCTGATGAAGAAGCTGCTGCAAGTTCTCCAGAAGATCTAGCTAAGATCATGGATGAAGGTGGCTACACTAAATAAAAGGTCTTCCATGTAGATTAAAAAAAACAACCTTTCTAGGAGGAAGATGCCATCTAAGATTTTCATAGCTAGAGGACAAAATGCCTGGCTTCAAAGCTTCAACGGACAGCCTGACTTTCTTGTTAGTGGCTAATGCAGATGGTGATTTTAAGTTGAAGCCAGTGCTCATTTACCATTCTGAAAATTCTAGGACCCTTAAGAATTATGCTCAATCTAATCTGTCTGTGCTCCATAAATGAACCAACAGTCTGGATGACAGTGCATCTGTTTACAGCATTGTTTACTGAATAGTTTAAGCCCGCCGTTGAGACCTACTGTTCAGGAAAAAAAAATTTTTTTCAAAGTGTTACTACTCATTGACAATACACCTGGTCACCCAAGAGCTCTGAGAGAAATGTACAAAATTAATGTTTTCATGCTTGCTAACAAAACAACCCTTCTTTTGCCTGTGGATCAAGGAATAATTTCAACTTCCAACTCTTATTTAAAAATTACATTTCATAGAGCTATAACTGCCATAATGATTCCTCTGATGGATCCAGGCAAAAAAAACTTTCTAGAAAGGATTTACCATTCTAGATGCATTCAAGAACACTTGTGATTCATGTGAGAAGGTCAAAATATCAACATTAGTAGCAGTGTGGAAGAAGTGGATTCCAACCCTCACGGATGACTTAGAGAGGTTCAAGACTTCAGTGGGGGAAGTAACTGCAGATGAGGTGGAAATAGCAAGAGAACTAGAGGTGGACTGCAATCTCATGCTAAAAGTCAAATGGATGAAAAGCTGGTTCTTATGGATGAACAACAAAAGTGGCTTCTTGAGATGGAATCTACTCCTGGTGAAGAAGCTGTGAACGTTGCTGAAATGACAACAAAGGATCTAGATTATTACACCAACCTAGTTGATAGAGCAATGGCAGAGCTTAAGAGAACAGACTCAAATTTGGAAAAAACTTCTACTGTGGGTAAAATGCTATCAAACAGCATCATGTGCTACAGAGAAATCTTTCGTGAAAGGATGAGTCACTTAATGTGGCAAACTTTTTTACTGACTTACTTTTAAAAATTGCCACAGCTACTTCAGCCTTCAGCAGTCACCACCCTGATCAGTCGGCAGCCATCAACATTGAGATGATACCCTTCACCAGCGAAAAGATGATGACTTGCTAAAGGCTGAGGTGACCGTTAGCATTTTTTAGCAATAAGGTATTTTTAAGTTAAGGTATGTATCTGATAATTTTTTGAGTCAGGGTCTCACTGTTGCCTAGGCTGGAGTGCAGTAGCAAGTTCACGGGTCAGTGCAATCTCGACCTCCTGGGCTCAGGTGATCCCTCCACCTCAGCCTCCCAAGTAGCTGGGACTACAGGTGCATGCTTGCCATGCCCGGCTACTTTATTTTTATTTTTATTTGTAGCAATGAGGTCTCGCTGTATTGCCCAGGCTGGTCTCAAACTCCTGGACTCAAGAACCCTCCCGCCTCTGCCACCCAAAGTGGTGAGCCACCATGCCCAGCTGGCATGTACATTAATTTTTATACATCATGCTATTGTACTTAGTAGACTATAGTATAGTGTAAACATAATTTTATTTGTATTGGGAAATTAAAAAATTGTATGACTCACTTTATTGTGATAACCACTTTATTGTGGTGGTCTAGAACACATCCTACAGTATCTGTGAGGAATGCCTGTACATCCTCACCAGCAGTGTGAGGTCCATTTTCTCCACACTGTTGTCAACACTTGGAATCATCACTTTAATGGTAGACATTCTAGTGCCTACCATGAAGAGTGATGGTGTCTCATTGTGGTTTGAGTTTGTACTTCACTAATGTCTAACGACCTTGAGCATCCTTTACTATGTTTACTTGCCAATTACGTAACTTCCATGGTGAAGTAACTGTTCAAATGTTTTGCTCATTTTAAAACTGGATTGTTTTTCTTTGTATTGTTGAGCTGTGAGATTTCCATATATCCTAAATACAAATCTTTGTTGGATATACAATTGCACTTTAGAAACAGAAATGCAACTGCTTTAGATAATAATGCTTTGTTAATAAAATATGAGGTCTATTTGTATTTTTAATATCCTCTAATAAGGGAACTATTGTCTTATAATCCTGATTTACCAAGTTTACCCACGCCTAATAAGATGGTCCACCAGCTGGCATATGAAAAATAGGGAAAAGAAGTAAAAGTAGAAAATACATCGATTTTCCTCAACATTCTTCTTAATCTCGCCTGATTTTAGGAGTCTCTTAGAAAACTATGAATTGTAGGAGATAACAGACTGGATCATGTATCTGATCATTAGTCCTCTCCCTTTTTTCTTTTTGGCAAACTTTAAACAAGTCATCAGTAAGTAGTGACGTTATTACTAATAAAACATTCTGTACTTTTCAAAAAATTAGATTTCTATCTCTTAGACTAAGTCCCTGCTGTTTACATAACTGTTCTCCTTATCAGACTAAAGCAAAGCACCTGTGCCCAGTGTATATTTCTGTTCTTAGTTCCATGATTCTTTCTATTTCCTTTACTTACTCCATCCATATGCTTTTCCTTCAATTTTCTCTTCTACCCTCGCTAGCATCCCATATTTACAAGATACTTAATTTGGTGATTCCAAATAAGTTTTGATGACCCTATAGATGCTATGCTTTGTATTGCAAAGACAACAAAATGAAAGTAATAATAAAACTATCTCCAGAACTCATAGGAAGAAGAACAGAGTTTTTCATGAGCGAAAAAGCGAAACCATTTTTTATAATGCTGTCAGAATAAACATACATTTTTTAAAAACTTTATTATTTCAGACTTCAGTCTACCTAGCAATGCAAAAATCAATGATCAATCTTTCCCAAACAAGAGTGAATCTGGGGAAGTTATGTGCCTGAATAAGCAACTCCTAAAAAGTAATAGATATAGAAAAAACAAGTATACAAAATAAAATTTACTCATTTTAAAACATGTAAAAAACATATTTCCATGTGTTGCTTCAAAATATTTTTATAGGCAGGGCGCGGTGGATCAAGCCTGTAATCCCAGCACTTTGGGAGGTCAAGGTGAGGGGATTGCCTAAGCCCACAGGTACGAGAACAACCTGGGCAACTTGACAAGACCTCATTTCTACAATAAATCAAAAATTAGCCAGATGTGATAGCACGCACCTGTAGTTCTGGCTACTTGGAAGGCTGAGGCGGAAGGATTGCCTGAGACTAGCAAGTTGATGCTGGGGTTGCCGTGAGTGTGTCACTGCACTCCAGCCTAGGTGACAGAGTGAAACTCCAACTCAAAAAATATATACATTTTTTTACATATAAAAAATGTTAGATTTAAAAAATTTCACAGGATAGCTTGTTTCCTCCCCCGGGAACACTAAAGTGTCATACCCAAATTTAAAACTAACTCTTCTATAAGTATTACTATAATTGAGATATACAGCAGATTATACTGACAATCTTTAACATATATGTCATCAGAATATAGACAATCCAAGGGTTATAAGTATTTCATGAAGGTAAATATGAAACAATTAATTATATTCCTTAAATCAGATTGGTTCCCATTAGATACCTAATGCTAAGCTTATTTACTTATTTTTTAAAATTGGTATTAAAAAGAAGGTAAACTTCCTCTGGGTAAAAAAGTAATAATTTTGACCTGTTAAAGATGATATATTTTGATACAACAGTTTTGTTTCTAAACATGTAATAGAACATTACTCTAACTCATGATCACTAGATAAAATAACTACCTGGTTATAAAATTGTATACAGCTTGAACTTTTCAGATCGACTGACTTTCTTTTGATGTAAGGAAAAATATAATGATTGGCTTCAAATTCATTCTTGAAATTTTCAGTTCAATTGACTTTCTTTTGATATAAGGGAAAATATGATTGGCTTCAAATTCATTTGTAGTAATGTAAAATTGGTGAGCTGTATTATATGTTAAAGAAAATAAAGATAATATGACTTAAAATTTATTTATTTATCAAAGTTACAATAAAATACTTTTAAATGTATATAAAATTGTAAAATAACTGATGCTATTTCCAATAAAGATACCCGATATAATATTTAGTGACAGGATAAAACAAAGTTATGTTTAATGATTTTTGTTCTTAAAGTCACCTTATTGAACGATACATCATGAAATCAATAGTTGTACATCTAGGAAATTTACCAATGGAGCTCTCTTCTACTGAAGTGTATATTTTAATTTGCCTCATGTGAGTATCTCTTCCATTTTGGTGGTTGGCTAGTACCGCAATCTGTATCATGA